>VUQS01069191.1:0-11108 GCA_015108495.1 Heterochromis multidens
TGTTATGCACTGTAGATGATGAGAGTTGCAAAGCCTTTGCAATTTGATGTTGAGGAACATTGTTTTTGTAGTATTCCACAATCTTTTTACGCACTCTTTCACAGATTGGAGAGCCTCTGCCCATCTTTACTTCTGAGAGACTCTGCCTCTCTATGACATCCCTTTTATAGCTAATCAAGTTACAAACCTGATATCAATTAACTTAATTAGTTGCCAAATGTTCTCCCAGCTGAATCTTTTTGGACTTTCTTGCTTTTTCAGCCATTTGTTGCCCCCTGTGCCAACTTTTTTGGAACCTGTAGCAGGCATCAAATTTGATATGAGCTCATTTAGTGGATGAAGGTGTAAAATTTCCCAGTTTCAACATTTGTTATGTTATCTGTGTTCTGTTGTGAATAGAATATTGGCTCATGTGATTTAGAAGTCCTTTGGTTTTCATTTTGTTCAAATTTTAAGAACATCCCAACTTTTTCGGAATTTGGGTTGTACAAAAATGCCAAACATAACATAGTTTGACAGGCATAAAATTGTATTTTTTCACCAACAAGGTGATTCCCAGTGAGCTATCAGCCAAAAACTTGACATATCTTGCCATGGTGTGTGGTGTGCCCTTAAAAAACTGAGGAAAATGGACACATGGAGGACAAAAGAAGTGTCAGGCCTAGAAACTATTTAGAGCAGGTGAACAGTATCTGTAATTCATGTTCTTAAGAAACAGAAAAAAGTAGAGACCTGATGCAGGACCTGGGAGATACATTCAGTTGATCCATTAAAGCTTGCTGAAAAGTAATCAGAAACACAGTGGAAGGGTGGCTGTCAAGAAGCCATGCTGCAGGAATAGAAACTGGGAGAAAATGCCAAAATATGTTCTAGGAGAACTGGACTGAAAATCAGTGGCAACAGGTCTTATGGAGTGATGAATCTAAATTTGAAATTTTGGTGTACACAGGAGGTCGAGAGAGGTACAACAATGAGTGTCTACAGCTATCTTTAAAACATGGTGGAGGTTCTGTCATAGCTTGGGGATGCCTTTCAGCGAGTGGTGTTTGGGATCTTGTCAAAATTGATGGAATTATAAATGCAGAAAAGTACTGATCCACCATATGGAAAGTGTCTGAGTGGCAGCGGCTTCATTTTTTAGCATGACAATGATCCCAAACACTCTGCCAATGCAGTAAAAACACAACTAAATAGAAAAACACACAATGGAACTGTTTAGGAATACTACTCTGCCCATATTTGGTCAAATATTGCAATGGTAATCAAAATTATACAGTGAAGTTGTAAATTAAAGAAAAAAAGAGTCTTATTTTAAATGTCAACATTTGTGGAGTAGCCAAGTTCATTTTAGCACAAAGCCGCCACCGCCAAAGCCAAAGTGCAAATGAAAACTACATTTTAAAAGAAGAGTCCTCTTGGAGTTTAAATGCCTTATACTTAAATTGTGTATATTTTCTATACATATCAGTGCTATTTCCATGCACATTAAATTTAAGAATCCACAGTGACAGAAAATGAACAGAAGCCACTTACATAAACTCACTGCCTGTGTTTAATTTTACTGATTTGTTAGAAAGAAAAGCCTCTTGTATTCACTCCACCACTAACCCAAAGTTCAGAGAAAAAAAAAGTTGTCTGTTCACTTGACTTGATCCTGTGAGTGTGCTCTGTTGACAGTAGTAATAGCACGTATTCACTGAGTCATGAAATGTATTTGGCTGCCCTCTAGCCACTGTTTTTCTACCTGAGAAATAAGACAAAATATCACTGGGCTGTGTGTCGTGGCATCCTTTAGGCATTTTGCTCTTTGAGATAAAAAATGAGATGAGAGGCTCAGAGGTCTGGAGGAGCTGATGAGATATCTGAATCTCTAGTTTGAAGAAGTGGAAAGCTCTGGAATAAATGTCAGAGTGGTCATAATTGGATGAAAAACATTTAAAGTTTTTTTTTCATTTTCAAATCTTATGTTACATGTAAAATGCATATTCATGTGCTAGAATTGCCCTCCAAAACAATATCTGCAAAAGTATTAAAATTTTGCTGTGTACATTTGTGTCTGTCTTCTAATTTAATTCAGTATGTAGAAGACTTTTGACATGATGGACCTCTACTTGAATTCTCTAAATGGAAAGAAAATATCTCACCTTTCAAAGCAATGCACCACATGACAAACAGTATCTTACACTGTAGGTTCTTTATTTTACAATATAAAGTGCCGTGAGGCAACTGTTATAGCGATTTGGTGCAATTTAAATAAAATAGAATTGAAACTGAATTGAATACAAACATTTCATCTCACTGTGTTGTCATGTACAGCTGTGCTGAAGGCAGGTTTTGGATCCAAAGTGCAGGACGCAGGAGACAGGACATGAAACCACTTTAACTTTTATTAAAGGTAACTAACGAAAGATGACAAAATAAACATGGAGGCAGGTCAGAGCTGAACTAGGAAACAGAGTTACACAGCAGGGAGTAATGAGGGACGATGCGACAAGGAACTATGGGAGACAGAGACAACATATACTCTCAGGCAAACAAGGGGATTTAGCCACTGCTGGGAACACAGTGGGAACCGATCAGCAATTACACAACAGGGAAAGTAAAACTAGACACAAGCACAGGAACATGAGGTTACCAAAATAAGACAGGAAATAACTGAAACTAAGACCAAGACCTGACTAATAAGAACCAAAACCTAGTAATCACAATATAGTTAAAGTACACCAGAAAATACTGAAAAGACAGAAAACTCAAAATGATGGGTCCTAACTCAGGAACTATGGCAAATATCACCAAACATAAAGAGTTCAAAATTAGAAATTCAACAACTCAAGGTGCTGGGTCACAAACCCGGCATCATGATTATATATTATTATCCCTTTTGAAGAAATGTCACTGATATAAGCAATATTTCATTAGTACACAAACTATGTTGAAGCTTAAAGTTTGGATTCAGGAGACAGACACCCTCTCTACTTTTAAGATTAGGCTTAAAACTTTCCTTTTTGATGAAGCTTATAGTTAGGGCTGGATCAGCCAACTCTGAATCCTCCCTTAGTTACGCTGTAATAGGCCTAGGCTGCTGGGGGCTTCCCATGATGCACTGAGCGTTTCTCCTTCTCTCAACTCTTTTCACTCACCATGTGTTTATACACCACTCTGCATTTAATCATGAGTTATTATTAATCTCTGGCTCTCTTCCAAACTCTCTTTTGTCCTGTCTTCCTCCCCTCACTCCCAACTGGTCGCAGCGGATGGCTGCCCCTCCCCGAGCCTGGTTCTGCCGGAGGTTTCTTCCTGTTAAAAGGGAGTTTTTCCTTCCCACTGTCGCCAAGTGCTTGCTCATATTATTGTAGGGTCTTTACCTTACAATATAAAGCACCTTGAGGCGACTGTTGTTGTGATTTGGCGCTATATAAATAAATTGAATTGAATTGAATTAAATTAAATTAAATTAAATAAAACACTAAACTGCATCAACTTAATCAAACCAGAGACAAACTGAAAAGGAACCTTTGAGACTGGGCGCAGGGTAGTTTTATAGGGGAGCTAGCATTAATGCATATGCTCAAAAAGTAAAAAAAGAGGAGCAGCAGCAAGAGAAGACAACAAAAGACTAAATTAAGAGCTAATTACTCTCTGGCAAGAGAATCTTAGAATATCATAGATGGTAGTGGTGCAACACATACCTTGGCACCTCAGAATTCTTTGACAAGTACATATGCGTACCAAAATTACCATATATACTCTTAGGATTACTCTTTTGAAAAGCCACAATTCAAAATTTGAAATGGTGGCCATTTTTAAGATGGCCTCCAAATCTGGTAAGATTTTTTCTTTTAGATACATTTTATTTTAGATAAAGTTACAGATACACTTAAAAGAGCTGATCATTGGCTGGTCCTGGTAATGCGTACTGCCTGTGACATGGATAAAGTGACCACGAGTAATAATGCCCCTAAGCAGAATTTAGGAAAACGGGTGGTAATGACTTGTGTATCTACCAGGGGGAGCAGTGATAATGGAAGTGCATTTATTTACAGCTTGCTAAACTGCATATTCATGCATTTTAAATTTGCTCAGGGGTTCTATAATTATAACAGAATCACAATGTTGAAACCCTTCTGTAAAACACTGATATAGATATTTGCTTGCAGCAAATAAGAGTTTGTGCACACTGAACAAGCAAAATAGAAGACAGAAAGTGATGCTTGCACTCTGACTTATGTTTCTGAACATGAAAGCTTAAAATGATTATTTAGCCGTACTGCTAATTTTCTTATGCAAAAAGTAAAATCGAAATTTAAACATGAATTAATTCATTGCTGGGTCCTGTCAGAGAAGGGTGCATTTTAGATGCAATACAAATGGGCAAGTCAGACAAACAGCACTTGGATTGTGCAACAATAATGTATGTCTGTGTGTATTTTGCTCTAAAGAAATATGCCAGAAATATGCAACTCTGTTCTAAACATTTCGGGTGAGGAAAAAGGTCAGTGAAAACTTACTGTAGAACAGGGAATCAAAGCTTTGGCACTGCGCTTACAACTACTGGCAATCCTCCCTTGCCACTTACACGCTAGCTTTCCAAATAAAGCTGGTTTTATAGTCCTGCAAAGGTAGCATGTTCGCTGTCCGCTCCACTCCAGGGACTGCCCATCTGCCTGCAGTGAGCTCTACTGTCAGATGGCAGCAGTGTCAAAAATATGTTAAAATATATTATCTTTGAAGTTTTTTCCACGGTTCTCCTGTTCCCAGTGATCTCCACTGTCGCCCCCTGCTCTATTCCGGCCCACTTGTCAACCAATCAACATTTGACAGACGTATACGTCATCTGCTTCCAGCAACGTCAGGATCTTAGAAGATTGCACGGGAGCGTGTCTGGGGTGGTTGAAAACCCCTTTCTGCCCTCTGTCCGACCGGAAATGTGTATGTGGGCAGACACATTTGCAGGAGTATAAAGCCAGCTTTACTTTGCAATGCGTTACTGTAATCACATTACATTTTTCAGTAACGCAGTCATGTAATGTGTTACAGTACTAAATTCAGTAATTACATTACATTTACAATTATGTCATTACTTGCATTACAAATGTTCTTCAGTTATCTACAGCCCAAGAGAAAGAAAAAAAACATCAAACAAACTTGCTTTTTTCTTCCTGCGCACTTGCGCTACAATCAGCTGATTTCAGTCTGTGTGTTGGAGGAGGAAAATGGTGGAGCGGTCTACGGTGGAGATATGGACATTACTTCTATTTTTATTGCATAAAAGGAGAAGAGTGTGATGGGAAAGTGCAAACTGCATCCAGGACAGAAACAACCACATTATACTGCTAACACAACTACAGCTCTTTGCAACCATCTGCACAGACAGCATTTCAATAAGGAGAGATCACTTGGAAGAATTGAACATGATTTTTTGAGATAGAGAAATTAATCAATGTATTTGGTGATTAGACTCTGATGACCCATCATGGAATCCCAGCGGTGATAGGATTTAGGACAGGACTCCCCGGAGTCTAGACACTGGTGGTGGTGAAGATGAAGATTGAGGCTTTGATGGAGCCAAGTGACTTGGGTGAGGTGGAGATGGGGTGGAGGTGGGTTGCATGAATGAGAATCTGAAAGGGAAAATGACTGAGAGCAAGGATTTAGACCATGCAGAGTGGAAGCTGATTGGTTCAAAAAAGGCAGGCAAGAAGATGATTGGACTAGAGTAGTGATCTCAGTGTTGAGATTGACAGCGTGGGAAAGTGGTAGTGATGTAAAGAACAGACAAGCAGCCTAACACCCAGGAAGCAGGCAGATGACTGATTACAGATCTTCATTATTGAACTTACACATAAGCTTCATGCTAACACAAAGCTAGCCAAGAACCCAGAGTGATGATAAAGCTGAGAGCATGCCGACCCCAGCCCAGCAGCCAGAGCCTGAACTTCAACAGGTAACAAAGGCCGTGATGAGCAGTCAGGCTGCAGCCTCTGTTCCTACCTGTTTGTGTTTCTAAAGCAGAATCACTGCGGCAATCACTTTGAAGTCTCTTTGGGCTGGTTTTCAGATTTGCTTTGTGTTGTCGACTTTGTGTTCTTACATAAACACAAAAAGAAATATCCTATGTATGGACTCATTAGGATAGGGATTTGTGTTGCTGCATGGAACTGTAGCCTACGGTTTATATTGTTTAATGGTAATTATAAGACAATATGTTTCAGCTCATTTTACAGAGTAATGAGAAAGTAATGTAACAAGTAATGTAACAAATTTCTTTCTCTGGTGAGTAATTAACGCACTACATTACTTTTAAGAAAAGTAATGAGTAATGTGTAATACATTACTCCTTTTGAGTAACAACCCCAACACTAGCAATGGACCAAAAAAAAACAGGAGCCTCCTAGAAAAAAAATATAGTTTTTGGAAATCTTATTTCCTTTCAGCTTAAAATTGCATGAAATAGTGTTGATTGCATTTTGTGGACATAGGCTTTGCCAGCTGATTGCACCGCTCGGTGTGTACACCTGACCCGATGAGAAAAAGAAATCACACACAGAAGGGACAGTGTCAACTTCAGCTTGTCGGTCCAGCAAACCACCGGGACACCTGACTCAAACACCTTCTTCTCTATATAGTCCTCACTGATAAATGCCAGCATTAGAGCTGAGAGGTGGATTTTCCTGCTGCAGTGCAGCTAGCCAACAAGGAAGAACCACTTACTGCTTAAGAGGCAAAGACTGAAAGGGGTCAGTCTTTCCTTGGTTTTTAACATAAAACTCATTGCTGCAGCCAGGAGCAACACAAAAGTGACCCCTTTAAACTGCTTTGTAGTTTTCTTGTTTTCCATTGAATTAGTGGTTTTGTCACTAGTTAGCTAACATAACCTAATGTAACCAACCTATTGGCATCATATTGTATACTTTGATAAAATGCTCTAAATTACATGCTCTAAAAGCTGTAACTTAAAACCCTTTTTAAACCATTGACTGTTTTTTAGAGTAGGGCTCCATGGTGTTAGATTATATTAAGTTATATTAAGTTAGAGATAATGGGTATCGTGATGATAGTTATCAGCTTTATCTTCTAAGCTTTTAGCTTCAGGCTTTGAGCACAGTCACATAAGATGGGGTCTTCCACATGACATATGACTCGTTTGCCACACAAAAATATCGCTATGAGTGCTGCCTACTCCAATCAGAGACTTTATCAGATGATGGTGATAAAAAGAAATATCTATAAATAGCATAAAAAATTAAAAAATAAAAATGCAACACTGCTGCAAATAAGACATGATATAAATGTTGCAGAATGGTAAAAAAAAAAAAAATTGATATGATGATGATAATTATTTTACCACTGAGTGCCCTCTCAGGGCTGCTGTTTACTTCTAACATGACAGCTGCAGATTAGAGCTCTAAAACGTTATAACTGATAAATTTAAACATTTAAGGTTAGTGTCCCAAAGCCTAGTAAAGATGATCATAAATGTGTAAATTGATATTTACACAAATATACTGAGAACTGCAAACTTGTAATTCAAATTTTACTCATATTTCTTTTTTTACTACTTAAACCACTACTCTGTGATTACAACCTTGCAAATCAGTGAATACAACTGCTCAGTTGTGCCTTCTCGAGTCACAAACTCATGAATTTACACGTTTTGACTTTTGCAAAACTTCTTTCAGTAAATGTGTTGCAAAACTCAGGGGGCAGGGAGGAGTGGGAGTAGAGGTCAGCCAATCGGAAAGCAGAAGACCAAGCGGTCTCATTCCCCGCTGTCCACTGTCCGCCATGCTGGATTCACAACCACAGAGCGCACGGAGCCCCGTTAAGTTTCCTTCAGAGCTTTGTTTTAGTACATTAGCACTGTGATTAATGAGTAAATCAATGAAATCCCTCCAGCATAAAGACACTGATCAGTGAGCTGCTCTGACATTAGTGTTTCAAAGTCAAAGTCAAAGTAAACTTTATTGTCATCACTACTGTAAACAGTGTACAGAGAGACGAGACGACATGGCTCCAGCTACTGCAGTGGAACAGAAACAACAAATAAGACACAAAGGTAAAAGGTAAAAATATAACTATAGCTAAAAAAATTATTTAAATATAGATAAAAGAAGAAATATATAAAATATGAGTGTAAATGTAATTCTAACCCTAGTGTGTGCAAACAGCAGATGAACACCATGGTTGCAGTCCAGATTTGTACAGCAGTTCAGAAAGCATGAATGTTTTATGCAATGTTACAACAACAGAAAGAATGTTCCATGGAATGGCATGTGAATCATAAGAGTGTTGAGTAAAGTGCAGGTGTGCAACAGAGTCAGTGTGTGTGGTGGGAGTGGGGGGTCAGGCAGCGTGTTCAAAAGTCTGATGGCTTGTGGAAAAAGCTGTCTCGTAATCTGGTGCAGCAGGTCATGATGCTACGAAAGCGTTTGCCAGATGGGAGTGGTGTGAAGAGTCCGTGTGATAGGTGACTGACAAATGGCACATTTGTATCATTTGTCTATTGTCTAATCTATGACAGATGAGCAGAACATTATTCATGACAACTTGAGTATTTCCTTTTGAAAGGAAGTGCCACAATGTATAATGTACAGATATTCATTGTTTTTTGCCACACTTACAAATGGTGAAGGGCAGAACATTAGATCACATAACTGATCATCCTAAATAACTAAAAATGAAGCTTATGTGTAAGTTCAGTAAGGAAGATCTGTAATCACTCATCTGCCTGCTTTCCTGGGTGTTCGGCTGCTTTACATCACTACCATTTTCCCACGCTATCATTCTCATTACTGACATCATTACTCTAGTCCAATCATCTTCTTGCCCGCCTTCCTGAACCAATCAGCCTCCACACGTGCAGTTTAAATCTTTGCTCTCCATCATTCTCCCTTTCAGTCTCTCTTTCGTGCAACCTACCCCCTCCCCATCGCCTCCTCACAGACACCTCAGTCAGAGCTCCATCCAAGCCTCAATCTTCATCTTCACCACCACCAGCATCTAGACTCCAGGGGTCCTATCCTAAATCCTATCACCGCTGGGATTCCATTCTGCCATGATGGGTCATCAGAGTCTAATCGCCAAAAACATTAATTAATTTCTTTGTCTCAATAAATCATGTTCAGTTATTCCAAGTGATCTCTCCTTATTGAACTAAAGAATACAAAGAAACGCTGAATTTATAATCCTCATGATTTCTATATTCCAACTTTTTGAAATGCAGCACAGGTAAAACCACTTACAAACATGTATTCCTGTGCCTCCTCTGACCTCCAGATGCATTTTAGGAAATGCCAAACTGACATAATTTTTGAGTCTCAAGATACAGAAGAGATAGGAGGCGCAAAATTTAGAAATGAGCAAAGCCCAGCCTCTGACATCAGGTAAATGGATAAACAAATTGGCTGGGAATCAACATGCCTTTACAGTAGTTCTCTATTATCTGAGATTATTGGTTATTTGGTTCTTCCTGTTGCAATTGTACTCATCAGTAAAATCACACCAAGTTGGTCAGTCTATAGGTAAATCTTTACACTATTAAACATTCATACCAACACTTGTATAGTAAATCCCTGAACTCAACAGATAAAGGCTTTAAGAACATAACTGACAGATGTTAACTGGTCATTAGAAGCCAACATGCTAATTTTTTTTTTTAAGTAAACTGACTAGCACCAGTGATTTATTCTTTTTGTTCAATTTGTTGTTCATTATATTGTATTATTTGTCTTAATACAAGAAGACAAATAATGTGTGTCTAAGCGTGATTCTTTTTTTGTTCAGTCACAGGATATTAATGCAGAAACCAGCACGGTGTTTCTGATGGGTCCAGCTCCAGTGTCATCAGAGCCTGAGGACTTCAAATACACTGTTAAAGAATATAGTAACACATTTAAGGTTTTTCTGAAAATTATGACACAGATATATCTAAATGTGTAAAGTGGATCTTCTTTAGTTATTTATATTCATAAACAAAACATAAAGTTATAAGTTAAAAGTCTTCTATGATGTCTCCCATTGTTTGTTGTTAGTATCTCTGGCAGTACTATCCAGTGAAAAAGACAAACCCTCTGTACCAAGAGTTACTTAGATTGTAAAAATGTCTTCCCTCTGATGTAAGATGTTAAATTTGAGATGGAGGGAGAGGACACTAAATCACTCACACAGTATATCCGGTTATCTTATGGCAACAATGGACCAAAATAAAGCAAAGGGATAAGTTTAAATTTATTTTAAAACTAAGCCTCTGGAGGTGAATGAAGGGCAGCAGGTGGACTGAGGAGCAGGAGAGTAGAGGCTGAGCAGGTGAGCAGAGAGTAAAGGAGTACAGGAAGAGGGGCTTGGAAGGCTGTGGTCAGTGGGCAAGCAGGTAGGTGCTTGGTCATGAAACATAATGTATGTGTCAGTAGTACCAATTCTTATATAGCACTTTTCTACACTCCCAGAGCACTCAAAGCGCTTTATACAACATGCCTCATTCACCTTTTCTATGCTTAAGTGCTTTCTAACATTCACACTCCGATGGATGCATCAGAGAGCAACTTGGGGTTAATATCTTACATGCAGATCCCTGGAGCAGCCAGGGATTTAACCACCAACCTCCCAATTACTATATGACTTGCGCTACTGCCTGAGCCACTACCAGTGGCTATCAGTAGATGGCTGATGAGCAAGTTGGGTGACACTGGAGAATCTGAGAAACAGGGAGAACCCTGGTTAGTACAATGAAGATCACAGAACCAATCAGACTACAAAGTTGGTTTCGTCGTAGGTATTAAAGGTACCGTGCTGCAGTGGTTTGAATCATATCTATCTAATAGATTCCAATTTGTTCATGTAAATGGGGAGTCTTCTTCACACACTAAGGTTAATTATGGAGTTCCACAGGGTTCTGTGCTGGGACCAATTCTGTTTACATTATACATGCTTCCATTAGGCAGTATCATTAGAAGGCATAGCATACATTTTCATTGCTATGCAGATGATACCCAGCTTTATCTATCCATGAAGCCAGATGACACACACCAATTAGTTAAACTGCAGGAATGTCTTAAAGACATAAAGACCTGGATGACCTCTAATTTCCTGCTTCTAAATTCAGATAAAAC
>VUQS01069193.1:0-21874 GCA_015108495.1 Heterochromis multidens
CAGACCACGCACCGAGTAGCTCCTGTTAACCTGCTGTTTCTCTGTTTTTGCAGTTCCTGCAAAAATAAATATGTTGCATGGGAGATGAGTTGGCCCATCATTTTCTGCAGTGTAACAGTTACATTCTTCATGTTGTATGTCATCTTGTTTGAGTCGTTCACTGAAACAATTCAATCGACAGGCCTGTGACCTGGAGAAACAGTCAAGCATTACTATGATCAATTTAGACCAAAGGTCAGAGCACCTCAGTCTGCACAGCCTATTGATTATTGATTTACAAATTCATTACAATAGACTGACCTGTCTTGCAGTGAAATCTCTGCAGTCTCTTATAGTCTTGTGGAGTGTTTAGCTGTCACCACTCCTTGATTTGCTATCTCACCCAAACCCTGCATGAGTCCCAGAGAGCAGGAGGCGCCCCAGGTGAACGTCGGCCTCCCGGAGGGATGATGCTCTGCAGTCTAAACATATGTGACAGGCTGGGAAAATCCTAGGTTAGCTCTCCGCCTGTCTCTAAATTTTAAACAGTGATGAAAAACTTCAGATCTTTTACAAGTGATTATTTAAAAATGCAGTATCAAGAGAGAAGGTAGCCCTGGTGCACATGAGGATAGTCAACATTTTATTCAGGGAGACATGAAGTACAAGCTGCAGGAGGCAAAAACAAGTACAAAATGTTGAACTTTGAATATAAAAGATTTTTTTCTGGACAGTGTTGCAGTTACGTATAATACAAATTACATAAGAGGTCAGCCTCCTTTTGCTTTCACCATCATCGCTATGATTCTCAGAATTGGGGAAAAGGTTGCCATGGGGATATTTGCTGGCCACCGTTTACCAGTACAAGTAATTGTTCCTCTTCACTATCTTTCTCTCTCTCTCATGTCGTACTCATTCAGTACTTTACTGGCTGTAGAGGGTGTTCCAGAAAAAAAAAAAGGAAAAAAACACACATTCAAAATGCAAAATTAAAAAGACTGTTGCTTTTCATTTTTATGCACTGTTTGTAATATTTGTTTTTGTTTAATTTTTGTTTTTTCATCTGACACTTAAGATGAGAGTGAAATATGAGACTGAACATTCTTAGTTGCTGGTGTAAATGTCAGGAAATTTAACTCTGAAGACAAACAAGAAGTAAAACTTGAGCAGAAACCTCCAGCACTGAAAAGTGAGGCCTGGCTGGGACAGATCCACAATGTCAGATATTTCTATGATGCATCAGTGTAGGAGTACAGGGATTCCCAGTGGGGAGACTGTTGCAACAGTTGCTCAAGATGGGATATTATGCAAAAAAAAAAAACTAGAATATCCTCTGCATTTGGTTTGTTTCCTGTTTTGATTTCTTCTATTAAGAAGGTGTCACATCCACTATTTGAGTCAATGAACTGGATGAAGCCTATCCCAGCTGTCACTGGGCAAGAGGTGACACATACATGACATACTGGTCACCAGTCTGTTTCAGGGGTGGAGAGAAAGTGATTATAGATATTTCCCAAAATGCTGAAATGTTCCTATATTCAAAATTTTAAATACAGTAATGTGCAAAAGTCTTTTTTTTATACATTGTTAGGAAAATGAGAAATAGATGCAGGGATTTATTGAAATGTCTCCTCTGGATGTTGGCTACCTGTTGTTCTATTCTCAGTCAAGATGATCCCACACTGATTCAATAATACTGAGGTCTGAGCTCTGGAGAAACCACTCCAGGTATGCTTTTACTGCACTGGCAGTTTGTTTGGGATCATGCTGAAAAATGGAGCTGTTGCCAATCAGACACTTTCCAGATGGTATTGCATGGTGGATCAAAGTCTGATTGTACTTTTCTATGTTCATAATTCCATCAATTTTGACAAGATCCCCAACACCACTGGCTGAAATGCAGCCACAAACCATGACAGAGCCTCCACCGTGTTTTACAGATGGCTGTAGACACTCACTGTTGTACCTCTCTCCTGACCTCCTCCCTACCTACTGCAATTTGAACCAAAAATTTCAAATTTGGATTCATCACCCCATAAGACCTGTTGCCACTCATTTTCACTCCAGTTCTTGTGTCATTTGGCATACCTCAGTCTTTTCTCCCTGTTTCCATTCCTTAAGAATGGCTTCTTGACAGCCGCCCTTATTTCTTAAAGATATGACTTTCAGATACTGTTCATCTGCTGTATAGTTTTTCAGGTCTGCCACTTATTTTGTTCTCCATTTGTCCAGGTTCATCAGCTTTCTTAAGGGCACACTGCACACCATGCTGAGATGTGCCAAGATTGAATAGCTGTTTATGAATCACCTTGTTGGTGCAAAACTACAATTTTATACCTGTCAAACTGTTATCTTTAACATTTTTTGTAGATTCAGCCAAACAAATTATGCATTTTTGCAACTAGCTGCTGTAGCAAAGTGTCTAAATATACTATTTAAAATTGTTTCCTTACTCAGTGTCTGTTATGTGTAGAAACTGGTTCATCCCTTGAGTTAGGTGCCTTTTTATACTTGAATGATTCATAGGTCAGTGTTAAGTGGTGTAACAATAAAGACCCAGACAGGCAGGCTTGCCAGTACGTGTTCGTTTATTTATAATAATGCTTTTCACTTCACCCAGCGTGCCACTAAATGGACAAGACCTCATCATGGACCCAGCTGGGCAGCTTCCCCTGGTCCTGCCCCCTGAACCCACTGCTCCACCCCTCCCCTGCAGCTGAGTAATAAACCACACCACGCCACAAGTGGCTTAACAAAAAAAACATTCCTCTGAAAATGGTCGGGTACAAGGACTGGACTGAAAATGAGCAAAAAAGCAGCCAATGTCCAAAGCTTTGAAAGACCTTCAGAAAGCCTGGAGAACTATTGCTACTTGGTTGCAAAATAGAAAGAAATGAGGGGTAGGTCAATTTGCACAGTACTGTATGCAAACAATATCCAAAGAAGTTCAAGTTTGTTGTGATGAAACCTTAAACTGCACGCTCCAGTGCAAAAAGCATGAAAAACACAAATCTTTACCTGCCCAGTTGGAAATTTATTCAGTTTATTTGCTCACAAGGACATCAGGTGTTGTTTTCAAATGTAGACACAGCTGCACTTTAGACAGAGGAGGAACAGTCCTTCTTAGTAGGAGACAGGAGTCTAAATGGTTCTACATCACCACTGTCACCTCTGACAGAGCCTGTCAGGTTTTATGCCTCAATGAAAATATATTGCTGATGAAAGACGAGACGCATAGGTGAGGACTGAAAGAAAAAGGTGCCAGCTGAGCTCTGAGGCCAAGTCCACAATGATGCAAATATAAATAGCATGAAAGCTTTGAAGACAACATCCTAGATATATAAACAGTTGGTTCTACAAAATGGATAGACAACACTGAGGATTTTGGAAAGACTTATGAAGAAATGTCAAGCTTTCACAGATGTGATCATGATGACCTGACACTAACAGAGATGACACCTGTCATTTTCACACCTACACACTAAGTCTGCACTCACAGGAACAACCCTTGAATCTGAAGGGCTGAGTGTGATTGTGAGTGTAAGCCAGCTCACTAAGAAAGTCCAAGCAATTTTCATTATTTATCTTTAAATGTTTGGCCAAATGACCATTTAGTCATCACTCATACGCAATAAGAGCCACATGGCATCTTGTTGATGGGTTTCAGGCCGACGTAATTGCTTTGACTCACTTAAACTCACGCTGAAAGAAAAACAAAGGCTGCCGAGGCACATGACTCTGACGCACAACATTTTCTTTTCTGGGCTGCCAGGCAAGCTGAGCTGAGCTGAGTGGAAAAGTTGGGTCTCTTGGCCCTGTTCCTCCCAAACAGCTGTCTTCCACTTGTCACACAGGCTTTTTTAATTTATCTAGACCATAACAGCCACATTTCAGATATCATAAACCAAAGATAAACCCTATTGCTGTGCTGGTTTTTTTGTTACGCACCCCAGAAAGTCCAGGAGATGTAGTGAAATAAGAATTAAAATGTTCAAGGGGGTAATAGGAGACAGAGGGGATGAAAACAGAAACAAAAGAGGGACAAGAGCAAAACCTTTAAACTAGTCAAAAAAAAAATTTGCAAGTCAAAAGCTCTCCCTCAGGTTATGTACTCCAGTCCAAGTGCTGACTACTGAGTCGGGTCAGCCGTGCACAAACCACTAACTCCACAGGAAAGAGGAGAAACCTCTGGAGCTAAAAAATGAAGTGCCAAAAACTACAGTTTCTCCAATGGCCACTTAAAGCTGGCTCCAAAAGTCAGTCAGTCCCTCCTGTGGTTGCAAAAAGCAGACAGTTGCATATAAGTCGACAAAATAGAAGAAGTACAACTAGTTACAAATGTTATTGAATAGAATATTGAGTTCATTTTTAGCTCATCTGATAAGCTTATGCAATGGCAAGTCATCCGTTATCTGTCCATCCCTCCACAATTCACAAGAATTTTACTCCTCCTACAGTAATGGTCAGACTTTGGGTCTTGACTCAAACTGTGCTTCAGGTCATGATTATGCTTGTCATTTTACGTCAAGACTTGCTACACCTCTTAGAGTATTGGTCAGATTTTAGTGAAACAAAATCAGTTTGTTCTGGATGTGACTGTTTGCGAACCTCTTTGTCTTCTCCTTGATTTTAATTCTCATTAGTTTGTGCAATACAGCCAACCACTGACAACAAAACACAACTTTCTTGTGATGGGTCATGAGCCAGATGAGCTAGTACACCATTGACGTTCTGGTTTAAACTATGTTCCTTCTAAGAGTCAGAAAGGAGGATTATCCAGGATATGCTCATTGGCTAACAAACTGTTAATCCCAAGCCATTAGCCAACAAGAGCACTCAGAGAACGCAACTCCCCCCGAAAAGCAAGGGCTATACTAAAACTTTGATGTTTTATGATGTTTTCATTACAACATGATGATGTCAGCCTGTTTTCATTGAACATGCTAACTTCAGCAGTGTCATTGTGACATCATAGGGCATCATACTGAAAAAATAAAATGTGTGTTTTACAGCTCTCTCTGTGCCATTTCATATGATATATTATACTCGATATGGTTTCTTGAAATTTTTTTTCAAGGTGTCAACTTTGACCTTGGGTTCTAACAATGAAGGTCAAGGTCAAATGCTTAACCAACCTAAGTACTCATATCCCCCAAGGTCTAGTAAATTGTTGTGAAGTTTGAAGATGTTCCATAAAAAATTGTGTGTTTTGTAAAAACCCACAATTTGTGGATTGTGGATTGTAAAGTTTTTACTGATTTTCACAATTTCTGTCACTTTGACCTTGACTTTGACCCAATTTTCAACAAAATTAAATCAGCTTGAGCTGTTATTGGTATCTACTATCAAACAAAATTTGAAAATGATATCTTGAAAACTGTGGACAAATGGAACTGATTACATACTCCCTCCCTTCGGGGGGAGAATGAGTATATAGTTTCCTCAGCAAAGTAACAAGTAGTGTAACAAATTATTTTCTCCAGGGATTAATGAGTAACATAATGTATTGCCTTAAAAAAAAAAAAAAAAAAGTAACAAGTAATCTGTAATACTTTTTTTTTTCTTTTGAGTAATGACCCCAGCACTGGTCAGTTCCACATCTCCCTTGTCTGATTTCAAAGGAGCAAGATGGCACCAGTGAAAACGCTCAAGTCTTTATAATGGGATTTCACTAACAAATGGATGGCGTCATGGTGGCTAAGTCCATCTTTTATATCATCTATGGTAGGCACCAGAGTGACTACCATCCAAATATGGTGGTTTCTGACACCAAAAACCAAAGATGGGACGGCCATGAAGCTAAAGTTGAGGCTTAAAAAAATAATTTGGTCGTGTTCCAGTGTCTACTGCCATCTTTCATATACAGTCTATGATGGTATAACACAGGAGAGAGAGAGAGAGAGAGAGAGAGAGAGAGAGAGAGACATATTAACCTACATACTGGCCTATCGTTCCAAAACAGTTTTATATAAAAAAATATATATTTTCTATGCCTACCATTTTTATAAAATTGACTCTGTTTAGTCTTTAAAATTTTTCCTTTTCTTTGGTTTGTTTGAAGTGACTTTGCCTCCATCTGCCTGCCATCATTTACTAAGTCACTCCACATTAGCACCACCACTCTTTTCATGTGCTTAATATGTACTCACACTTGTTCTGTCCTCAGACTTGTGTTTGAAGCCAGCAGTAAGGGAAGCACTGGAGCTGCCACAGCACCTGCACTACTGCAATTGGCTTATCTGTTGCCTAGCCACCACACAAACTAAAATCAAGCTTTGCTTCCAGTTATTAGCAGTAATGGCCACAAAAATAAATTAAATTAAAGTTTTTAAAACAAAAAACAAAAAACCCCTCTTTTGTACTGTGTCTGCTTGTGAGTTCAATAAGTGTATTTGTTGTTAATTAATGTTTTCATGGCACCAATAATGGCTCTGTCAACCACTTAGTGACTGATTTTCTCAAATAAGAATAAGGCTTGACCGCTGCATAATAAGAAGGAGCATATTAAATTATCATTAATGTTGTTGTGCATTTAAATGAACTAATCACCTCTAATGCAGCATTGTTGTGTTCTGTGTTTCTGAGACTTCCGTAGCTGTGGCAACATTTCTGTTCACTTTAAGGAACACGGATAGGATACACCCAAATTATGTGTGATGCACAAATATAGTTTTCTTTGTGAAACAACACAGAATGGAGTCCATGTTCCTTAATTCAAATGTTCTCATCACACTGAGTCTCTGGCTCCCAATTATTGTATAATTGAAGTCTCTAGGTTTATGTTCTCAGGCCTTTCTGCCAGCCAAGCACTGAATAGCTGATCAGTAGTTAAAGGAAGCTTCAGGCTTTCTTGTTTTCAGAATTAGATTCTACCAAAAACCAAAGTCCTGATAAATACGATGGAAAATCAGGTCATTGTTCTTGAAAAGCTTTTTCTTTACTAGAATGACAGTTTCTGTCATTTATTTCACCAACTAATAAATGACAACAAGTTGCAGGCTGTGGTCAGAAGTTTATATACACTCATTATGGGTATGATTCCAGGGTGGAATGATTGTACAGCAGACATCTTTAATGAATTTACAAAACAAGAATTGGGTGCACAAGTTTGAATTTATTTTGGATTTCCTCTAATCCACACATGATCAAAAGTATACATACAGGCTCAAATATATATATACACCCACTTAAATATTTTAATAAGTGTTGCTGAAGGTTCTACTAACTTGTCTTTGTCTTCTAACTTGACAAGGCCATGGCCAATTAACTTATAGTTAGTAGTTTCTCTTTGCCAGCATAAAAAGGATTTGTTTGACAGCACTCATTGGATTGACCAATACTCAGAACAATGGGAAAGCCCAAGGAACTCAGCGAAGATCTAAGAAGAAAAACTGTACATTTATACAAGTTGGGAAGGTCTCGTGGAGCCATTTCTAAAAAAAAGTAGAAGTTTTTTGGATATGTCACCACTTTGCCAAGATCTGCCACCCTCAGATGAGAGGAGATTGGTTAGGATGGTCAGGAACAACCTAGGAACCACCAAGGCTCAAGCCTGCCATAAACTGGAAACTGCTGTCACTGTCCACAGTGAAGCCAGTTTTACATCACTGTGGACTGAGAGGGTGCTGACCAAGAAAGAAGCCCCTGCTCAAAATCTGACACCTTCAAGCTTGACTGAAATTTGCAGCTGCCCGTATGGACAAGCCAAACGCCTTCTGGGGAAAAGTTTTATGATCACATGAGACAAAAATTGAGTTGTTTGGCTACAATGACAAGAGGTATATTTGGAGAAGTAAAGGTGAGGCTTTCAAACTTAAGAACACTGTACCAACTGTCAAGCGTGGTGTCAGTAGCATCATGCTCTAGGGCTGTTTTGCTGTTACTGATACATTGCACAAAGAGGATGGAATAATGAAGGAAGAGGACTACCTCCAAATTCTTCAACTTCACCTCAAATTAACAGCTACACAGTCAAAACTTGGACAGAGTTGGGCATTCCAACAGGACAATGATCCCAAACACACATCAAAACTGGTTTTGGAATGGATAAAGCAGGCTAACATTAAGTTTCTGGAATGGTCTTCCCAAAGCCCCGACCTCAACTATTGAAAATTTGTGGACTGTGATTAAAAGCCGGTTCCGTACCAACCAATATAAATGAACTCTACCATGGACTGAGAGGGTGCCGACCTCTCAGTCCATGGTAGATATTTCAGTGGTCAAATATCCAGCCAGAATTATGCCAGAACTTTGTTGATGGCTACCATATGGCCAAGGTACAACTTGCTAAGGGACATTTAATCAAATGTTAGTGGGGGTGCATGTATATATTTGAGTCTGTATGTATACTTTTGAGCCCATGTGGATTAGAGAAAATCCAAGATAAATTCAAGTTTGTGCACCCAACTCTTGTTTTGTAAAGTCATTAAAGATGTATGACGTACAGTTATTCTGCCCTGGAAAAAGAACAGTTCAAAGAAATCATTAAAAGCCCCAAATTACCATGGCATTCATGCCCATGATGAGCGTACATAAACTTCTGACCACAACTGTATATTACATTTTCCATCACAAACTACCAGCTGTGTATCGCAAGCAAAGTAGTTTGATGCCTTTATATCCCCTCAGACTTTGACCCAAGAGACTGTTTGTGTCATTTATAGTCAGTGTTTATTTCTTTTGGAGGAGTATTTTTTATTAGTTTCCACAAGCAGTTTCAGTTGCTTAGAATTAACAGTTAAATGTCACGTCATCAAAACAACCTCAAAATTCCATTCAAGACCATCCTTCCCAAACGGGATGTTACATAAAGTTTAGGGATGTGACACTACCAAAAGGATTCAATTTCAAGGCTGCCGTTTGCTATTTCAGCCACTCTGGGAACCCATCAGCTGGTCTGCTGACTTAGCCTCCGAGGTCAAGGGCCAGTTTTTCAGGGCTTCAAGTGTAACCAGCAGATATACAGGCCAACTTCCAGTTTTTCCGCTGCATTTGTTTTCTAAATAAAGCTATTAAAAAACTATTCAGATGATAGACAATGTTTTTAAGATTGCATTTCAGCCAAGGCATTCCCTCTTCTGCTCTCTATCTCCATGCACACAAAGCCTGCTCAAAGATGATTTTGTCAGTAGAACTCAGACCACAAAGTCTTGCGTATTTATATGCATATTTTAATCTCATTTCATTGAGATTAGTTTACCAGTGGTCAACATTTTTAAAAGGATGATGGCCACAAAGGCCAATTAGCCTTGAAGCTGAAGACATTTTAACCCAAACCTTGATCTTTGCTTAACCATAGTCTAACTATATTATCTTCATAAAACATAGTACAGTTTGTAACACCATGGGCAAATAATTTTGTTGTTTAATTTGGACTTATTAAGAATAATACCACAGACTGTGTGAACTCTTTAAACAGTCTTACCTGTTCTGCATCTCTGTTGTCAGTGTGTTGTTTCTCCTATTCACCAGCAGCTCACTTATGGCTTTCAAACTGTGTAGTCAAATGATTCCTTTGGACAATGCCAACATGTTTTAAGATATTGCTTTAACTAATTTTTGGGGAGTTTTGATTGTGATTTTCCAGCTATTAAATTGATAGTTTTTCCTTCTGGAAACGCACCACACCAAACTTGGTGTAACTGGTTCTTAAGCATTTTGCAATCATGAACTGTTTTGTTTTGGGGGGTTTTTCAGTATGATGATGATTTTTATTTCTGTTAGAATAGCCTTTGCTTTTGGCTGTTTAGGTTCCAGTTTGTAATAGCCTTCTTTTTTTATTTCAAGAGAGCATCTTCTTGCTCTTTTGACATTTTACCTGCATCTTTGTTCAAAAATGTCTTTCAGTCTGTCTGTCCCTGTGTGCTCACTATAATCAGTGCTTCACTGGTGTCTGGTCAAGTCCCTGTCTATTTTAAGAATGTCATCATCCACCCACTTAAAAAACCCAAGCTTGAACCCTCTCTTCTTAACAGCTACAGACCAATCTTATAATTACCTTTTATTGCTAAGTTTCTAGAAAAGGTTGTGGAGAAGCAGCTCATAGCTGTTCTAGACAAATACAACATTATTGATCATTTTCAATATAGCTTTTGTAGTGCTTATTCCACTGAAACTGCTCTTCTTAGAGTCTCCAATGACATTTTGATGCATAGTGATTGGGAGATTGTTCTGTCATTGACCTAACCTCTGCCTTTGACTCTGTTGACCATCACATTATGTTTGATAATCTGAGATACTGGGTGGGTATATCGGGGTCTGCTTTGGAGTGGTTCTCTTCTGAACAATCCTTTTCTGTGGCTGCTGCAAAAGTACAGGTCATCTTCCACTTCTCTTTCCTATGGTGTGCCTCAAGGTTCTGTTTTGGGGCCTTTGTTTTTTCTATTGTATCTGGTCCATCTTCAGCACATTTCAAGAACTTTGAAGGACATTTCTTATCACTGCTATGTAGATGACAAATACATGAATGTAAAATAATATGACATAAATCTCACAGCACAATGTGTGTGCATGCCATTTTGACATGTCATTTCCATCATTATCTCTGGCTTTACTCCTTAATAGCACCACTGAATTGATCGTGTCTACTGACTTAGTAGACTACACCAGAAATACAATACTATCTTCCATAACGGACTTTCCATGTGGAAGGAGACTCAGAGGAAAAAAACAATGACGGTAACCAGTGACGACATGAATAATACCACCTACGACAATTCCTGCTTAGATTACAATAAACCAAAGCTGATAACAAATACAGACTTTGTTCTCTTGCTTCAGTTACTCAAAAGTCCCTCATGTGCTCCTTCTTACACAGACGGCAAAGAAGATTAAACTCCTGCAGTCTGGATTGCAGCTGCTATAATTTGCTATAATTAAAAATGTTGCAGCATGTTTTATTTCACTTTTTTCAACTATCTGTGTGAGACCGGTTCAAACTAAATTCAGCAGTTTTTCTAGTGACAGAATACATTAGAGCTTTTATGTAGGTGGTAATCTGCTGAATTCCTTTTAATACATCGACCACCCCATCAGTCACAATAAAAAAAATCTTTGACAACATGACAAAAGCTCTGAAAAGTCAGCCACAGCTGGGGGAAACTGAAAATACTGGTGTTTTACTGCAAGTGCAAGAAGTCCTTGGTATTTCATGGTGCCTTATGAGCTGATTTTCCAAATTATAAAAATGGAGCACAAACAGAACAGCAGCAAAATCGGTTTTACATAAAACATTTGAAATAAGTGGTTTTAAAACTTTTGTTGCCCAAGGGACACCAAAGGTAAAGACACAATTTCAAAGCACACCTATAGTATATTCAAATTGGTGCAAAATAGCCTCCATGTCTTCTTTTGATTGCTCATTTGCAGCACCTTGACCCAGCATCACAACTGCAGTTTCTTTGCAGGCGTCATTTCCTGAGAGGAGTTTTTTCAGCTTTGTAATAAGCTCCTCTATAACATAACTTGCTCCATCACCTTATCAGTCAATTTTACACAAAACTGTTTTCTTGCATCTTATTCAAAGATACAGAGCACTTTTTTATACTTCTTCTCAGAAGTGGTTTGGTTTTTGTTTCTACTTGTTTAGTCTTCTTCTCCCAACAGATGATGGATCCAGCTGAGGCCATGAAACAAGAAAACCTTTTCGATAATGTCTACAGACAATTCTATTTTTATGCTTTCTTTAAGTTGTGGGTCATCTGCACTGGTGGTTAGCTGTGGTATGCTTCACACAAGAACATGACCCATTTTCCTCTCACAGATTATTTTATCCTCCTCAATGTCAATCATGGCCTTTGAAGTGCTCTCAGTCTCACACTCGCTCTCACAATTCCCACCATCCAGCAACTGCATGAAAAGAATGGGGTTCACTTTGATATAAATTTTAATCATTTTTTAGTGAACAGAAATTACCTCTGCATGTTTGTGGACCGAGTACTCAAACTGTAAATGGTCACTTGGTAGCTTTTTGTGCAGTTGTACAGTACTATGCAAAAGCCACCCCTCATTTCTTTATATTTTGCCTCTAGGGAGCCAGACTCTCTTATAATTTTTAAAGTGGTCTTGAGCAATACCAAAAAGTTGAATCTGTTCATCTGGACGTGGCGTTGGACGCCACGTCCAGATGAACAGATTCAACTTTTTGGGATTCTTTTACCTGGATTATTGAGCATGCATCAAGAGGTCTTGAGCAATAGTTCTCCAGGCTTTCTGAAGGTCTTTCAAAGCTTTTCTTTGGACATTGGCTGCTTTTTCACTCATTTTCAGTCCAGTCCTTGTACCTCACTACTTTCAGAGGATTTTTTTTCTTGTATGTTTAATAATCAACTGTGATCCTTCAAGCCTCATCACACCCGTTTAACGATGCCCTTTTTCATCGCTTCATCTTTTGTGTATGTCAGTGTTAGAAGATTTTTTAACTTCAGTGAGACTACTCTGTTTACAGTCACTATATCTCTGTTGTCAAACCCTTAATCATTGCAGGTGTAGGAGGTTTGGATGCTTGAATAGGCCTTGAACCAAATCAGGTCAGAAATACAAGCCAATATTCTAGGAAGCAATCAATAATCTTCCCGTTTGTGCAACACTGAATAACCAACAACATTTTCAGCTCAGTATATCCCCCACATCTATCACAACTACTGCACACAGCAATGACTGCCCAAAAAGAATCACTGCTGCATCAGATACATTTGAATAAAGCTATTACTCATCTCTCTCTTGCTTTTAAGTAGCAGCAGTGGATATTATTTCAAGTCAAGCGTGAGTGAACAATTCGCCTGATAACAGCATGGGTAGGATGCAGCATAGATTCAGGTCCTCTGTGGACATAGCAAGGGATTGTGGGTAGCCCCGAAGGGAGTTACGGCTTGACAAATATTTGAAGTGTAGCCGAGCTCTGTTTACTTCAGCCAAAGGTACAGGTCAAAGCTGTTACTGTTGAATTCTGCATCACAAAGGAGACAGAGCCAGAAGTGTCAGTCAGAGAAATTTAAAAGGAAACATTTCACAGAGCTTCAGTTGATAGAAAATGCCCACTTGACATCTCTGCTCTTGCTCACTATATTATACAACATTTTTATTGAGCAATTGATTTCCAGGAAATCTGTGAGAAATCATTAAAAATTATGTAAAGTCGCTAAAAGATCCAGAGCCTGGACGAACCTGTAAATTTCAGTATATCTGATGTACTTTGGATTCCAGAAGCCAAGACTAAACACACAGCTGAACTCTGATTGTTTCACATTGTAAACTTGTATTTGCATACTCTACATCTGTGTTTTCATCTTATTAAATCCACCCACATCTAAAGTAAAAATCACAATGACAACATCTAAGACATTACAAGAAATGTTCCAAAAGTGGAACTTAAGAAAAGGGGCAGCAAACAGTTTGTTAATCCCCCAAAAAAATTCTGTAAAACTCATCAAACATAGTTACAAAAGAAATACAGTCCCACAGTGGGTTAAGTAAAAGGACTAACACGGAGATGTGTTCATATACAGAGTGCAATCAGATTAGAACTATTTTTAAAAAACATTTTGTTAGCAGGTCCATTATGCTTGCTTGATTATTTGCTGTGGAAATATATTATCCATTATCAGTGCATCCCTCAGGATAATTGGATTTGTACAGTGTTCATTTGACTACTGATGCCACCTCTAATAAAAAGAAAGATTTAAAAAGGTATCTGTCGTCTTCATCATGAAGTCATTACAGAAGTCCTTAATTATAAAACTGGACCTGTCAAAGTTGTGAAACTGGATGGAATTGACATATTTCTCAGACTATAAATATTATATTGATATTAAATCGATTAATATGAGAAATGCAGTGCTTCAGGCAACCTGCTTTTATGCAGTAAAATGTCAAACCTGAACTTCAACAATGGCTACAACTGCAAATCAGAAGAAGGGACCAGAATAAACCATGCATACACCAATGTCTTTCCCAGGCCTGGTTGGAGCCTACGCTGTTCTGAGTTTTTTCAGTGTTGCAGATCAGAGGCCAGTAGTACAGTTCATGGGTCCACAATGGGAATTGTGCTGACCTTGTTGTTCCTGCTGATCCTGCGTTCAGGCCTCTGCTTTGGCACTTTGGTCTGGATCAGCTCCTCAGGTGTGTTACCCAGCGGCGGCAGCAGCCTCTTCTTGCTGTTCCTGGTCTCAGGTAACCACTGAGGTGGCAGCTCAAATGGTCCAAATCCAAACTGAGGGGAGTCCTCTGCTTCTGTAGGCGTAGCAGGTGCCACCTGTGATGAAGAGGCATAAGCGCATGTGTGGACTGGAGAGGCCCGGGGTGCTATAATTGAAGGAGGGACCTCCTTGGTGATGACCAACCCTCCTCCTGTGCCCTGCAGAGAGTCCTTTTTGGTAATCACTTCCCCTCTGAGGCTTCCCACTTTTGACCCACCTTTTTGGTCCTCTTTGGGCCCTGAGCATCCTCGTGATCCTTGAGATGGGATCTCCACATTGTTCTCCACATCCTCCTCCTCCTCGTCTTCTTCAGAGGGTCTAAAGATCTGCTGCTGGCCAATGTTAAACATCTCTAGAAGCTGGCTTCCAGAGCGACCAGCTGTCTCCAGTCCTACTGGCTCCCCAATCACTCCATCTGCCCCTAAAGAGGCCAGACCCCCGGTGCTAACTACATTACGGCGGCTGTAACGTCTGTGAATCCTGGCCAGCAGGTCCAGCCAGCTGTGACGTGCTGAGCGGTTAACAGTCAGAAACAAAAGTGGGTTGGTGAGCAAGGATACCTTAGGAAGCCAGAGGGCTGTGAGATACAGTGAGACAGGCAGCTCTTTAGTGTCTGCCAAAATAGTGCGGTAAACCACCAAGGCCCCATAGGGGGCGCTGCAGGCTGAGAAAGCCAGTACCACTGCCAGAAGAGTTGCATGAAGCTCGGCTTCTCTCTGGGACACATATGGGATGGAGATGCTGTTCTGGGGAGTTCGCAGGGCTGCGATTATCACCTTCTTCTTCTGGCTGGCACTTAGCGCTCTACGGATCAGAAGCATGAAAAGGAAGACCAGAGCCAGGGGGAGGATCACCGTGGTGACATTGTAGATCAATACGTACACCATGTGACCCAGCGAGCGGGCATGGTCATCTGAGCAGGATGAGGTCACGTACACATCTGTCACGTTGGTCACAGCAAACACAGGAAGGCTGGCCACAGATGCGTGGACCCAGATATAGATGACCAGATCTCGAGATCTTGCATCTGAGATTTTCCTCTCTAATGGGTACAGCACTGAGTAGTATCTACAGACAGAAAGAAAGTATTTCAGTTTAACAACATGCATTTAAGGATTTTTACCCGTTTTCAATGTTATAAGCCCACTCAATGCCTATGATGTCTTGCCTACTTCACCTTCTAGAAGTTTATTCAGAGGCGACTTTCTTGCCTCACTGAATGTAAAAAGTAATGAGTGATGTGTTTTCAGGCTAAAATAGCAGCAAATCCTTTATTCCACTTGACTCAAGAGCCACACACAAGTCTGACATGCCTCATGTTAGGATGTTTCTTACAAGCCATTTTTTAGGTTTAGGCCAAAACAAAATATACTCAGGTAGGTTTAGGCTACAGGAGGGTTAGAAAGTTAGAGAAAAAAAATTACTTGGCTAGGTTTAGTAAAAGATCATGGTTAGGGCTAAAATCATGAAGCAGTCTGCAGAGCTGAACATTTAAGCCAATGCAGAAGTACAAAAAATGTCTCTAGAGCCAATTTCCCCCTTCATAGCTATATGATGGATGAATTCCTTCTGAATCCTGGAACTACAGGTGTGGTCTGATAGGTGTGCCAACATGGGCAGCTGCAAGACCTCACCTCCACTTAGAGTTCCTAAAGTGGACCTTTCCACGAGGTTTGTGCATTTCAGAGTTTTATAATTGGAATTCTACTGTATAACAAATAACATGGCTTGCAGTGAAATACGGCCCATCAAAGAAGTCTGTGCTTCCAAAGCATACAAAAGGAAGTTTTATCTTAATGAAATTCTAGTATTTTATTCGTCTGTTACTTTGTACTAACTGGTGGGTGGGTATCTGTGTCTGGAGGTAGCTTGCTAACAAAGCTAACTAGCATTAGCTACTAACTTAGGAGTCTCTCATACAAATATGGTGACTTCTGGCTCAAAAAAAGCCCATAAACTAGTCAGTGAAGTCATGGTAGCCGAGTCCATGGTAGTCCATCTTTTACGTGGAGTTTACCCTTTTACAACTTAAGCACATGTTACCAAGCTACACTTATTGCGTAGCTCTCAGCCTGATTGTAGAGGAGAGCATCTATTGGCAATACGCTCAAATGATAATGGCCAATAAATGGTCTGATAACATTCAAATTGGGTGCTTTTACCAGGGAAGAAGTTTTCATATCCTAAGGTTTGTAGCACATCAAAAGTGACTAGAGTGTTGCCTGAGTGCAGTCATGCTGAAACAGCTAATGAAAATCAATCTTATGATGATTTATGTGAAAATTAATATAAAATAAATGTCAAAAATACTGACGTATGAGCTTCAAGTGGTTTTACTGGAAAGGTATTGCAGGTAAAAAACTCAGGAGTCCATTACAGAAGCCCCAAATAGACAAAAAGGTGAGAGGTGCATTTTTTTTTATTTTATTTTTTTTATTTTTTTAAATGTAGTTACTAAATTTATCCTGCAGCCTCTTCACAAACTTACTCTATTACATTGGCCTATTATTTGTCACAGCTAGTTTGTGAAATATTTTTATAAACAGTAAAAAACAGGAAATTCTTGGGGAAATGGACAAGTTCAGTCAGATCAGTTATCTGAAAATAAAAGCCATGTGCACCATTTTTAGTGGCCACTTTGGCCATGTTCAATCATGCACATTTATCACTCACTTTTACTAGAATGAGATCAAAGAATTTTCTCCATTTCTGTGGCATATGAACTTCTGCAGAAGTTCAAATTATGTGCGTGACCTCTTGATAACTGCACTGCAGATAATGGCATGCAGACTGTCTCACATCCTTTTGTTTTCCCTTACTCATAAGGAAAGTAAATGAAATGAAGAAGTCATTACTACAATGTCCCTGACTATCTTGTCTGTGCATGTGTATGCGTGCTGCAGTCTCAACCTGTGTACAGAATATCTACAGCCTCGATTACCCTCCTGGAGAATAAATAATTCAGTGGTTTGATATCATTCTGACTGTACCAGTTGCTATGGAGCCAAAATAATCTCTATAGCAGTGAAACGAGGGCTGAGAAGAGGCTGCAACAATACAAGGTCTCACTGCAATTGCCATAAAGTTGGTAGAGTACTCTCAGGTACTGCTGATCTGATGATTTTTGCAGAATGAGATTATTGCCTATGTGCAGTCATCCATATAATCCACATTACTTTTTGCACATAACATAATATCCAGCATCTGGTATATTTTAATTTCACAAATTAATATTCAGAAAAAATGTGGCTTCTATCCTCGTTTGTGCTCCATTTTCAACATATGTCTATTTTATGACACTTTCTAATTGTAGTCCTGCTCAGCTGTATTATCTCCAGCTGCAACATTAAAGTGATAAACACATTAATGAATCATGTATACGATTCTGAAAATCTCAATACTTATACAAAATTTAAAAAGATATTTCTACATGAGTGCGGAGACACTTTTCATGTAATAACATCTATACTGGTGCTGCCCACTGTTTTCTATGCCAATTTTCCATTTCATCACTGGATTTTTTCCTGATTAAATATTCTGATTTTCAGTTGGTGCTCCCCTGCCTTGTTCTTGTCCACCCCCCAGCCACACCATTTAGAAAAATTTTTTTAAAAAGTAGAAACACCCCTGGTACATTGAAAATACAAAGATTAGAGCCACTGTGACTGAACAGAGCTGTTTTTACACATGAATTCTGGGCAATGTTGAGAGAATCAACTGGGAACATTGTGTGAGAAAGGTCAACTGTGGACAAAGTGCACAACAGGAAATAGTCGGCTTTAGGCACAGTCACACAGCTAGAAATATTATGCATGTAACCAGGACCCACGTGCTGTGATTTCACCAGATATTTAACTGAGCTAATGAAATTAAAGGTTAATTAAAGGGTTTCCCCATTCTTTCTCAAATGTTTAACATAAGAAAATAAAATTAAACTGACTAAATAATATGCTTTGAATACTTTAGCTGAGATACAGTGGGGGAAATAATTTTTTTTAATCCCCTCCTAAATTTGTAAGTTTGCTCACTTACAAAGAAATGAACAGTCTCTAATTTTTAATGGTAGTTACATTTTAATGGAGAGAAACAGAATATCAACCAAAAATCAAGAAAAAACTCATTACATAAAAGTTATATATTGATTTTCATGTCATTGAGTGAAATAAGTATTTGATCCCCTAAAACCCAGCCAGAATTCTGGCTCCCACAGATTGATTGATTGTAATCTGTGTGAAAATCAATCAATTACAGATCTCAGCTCGTTATATGTATAAAGCACACCTGTCCACAGAATCAGTTTCTTCCATTCCAACCTCTCCACCACCATGGGCAAGACCAAAGAGCTGTCAAAGGACATCAGGGACAAGATTGTAGACCTGCACAAGAATGTAATGGACTACAAGACCATCAGCAAGAAGCTTGGTGGAAGGTGACAACTGTTGGTGTGATTATTCGGAAATGGAAGAAATATAAAATGACCAATCACCCTCGGTCTGGAGCTCCATGCAAGATCTTCCCTCACGAGATGAGAATGATCATGAGAAAGGTAGTGGATCAGCCCAAAACTGACTTGGCCAAGCAACATATTGACAAACTGACTGGAGAACTGATTTAAAGGACCCACTTTTTTTTCCAAGTGGTCCATCCAAATACAGAGAAGTGAGTAGGAGGTGCATGTTAGTGTTTTTCAGTTAAAGTCAGTGATTCTGGCTGCAGACCTGAAGTGAGCAAAAAAAAACAAAACATTACTCATTTTACTGAGAGCTCGTTTGGTTTTGTAATTTCAAGGGTAAACCACACTTGATGTCTAAAAAATATGGTGTCCTCGTCTACTTTAATTCTGTGTATAAACTGAAAAGTATCATGTTTTTGCATTGACCTGTCCAATGCGATGGCGCTGAAGCTGAGAATGGTGACAGAGCAGAAAAGTTTGTGGAGGAACTTCAGAGCTTTGCAGAGCACCAGCGTGTGAAGCCACCAGCAGCAGCGAGGATTGGCTCCGAGTGCCACATCAAAGGGGATGCACACCAGGCCAGCACAGATACCAGAGCACGCCAGGTTCTTGATGAATCGATTGGTCACAGTCTTAAAGACGTTTGTGCAGCAGGTGCACCACAACACGGTAGCATTACCTGTCGAGAGGAAGAAAGATGTTTAGAGATTTACAATAAAATCAGATAGTTTGCTTTCTAATCTGCACCCCTTAGTAGAAACTAGAATCATCACCTCCTAGTTGTAAGTCTGTGTCTCTGCCAACCAGTCAAGTTGCAGTTTACACCCACTCATATAATAAATGTAATGAAGAGTTTAATTTGATCACTTAAAGGTGAGCTCCAACATTTAGTATCACTAATCCAGCATACAACCAAATGTGAAATGTGGCCTCAATCTCTCTCTCTGTTGTTGAGTTGAGGTGTAGAATAATGGTCAGATTATCAGTTCACATAAACCAAAACTAAAAACTTCACACTTTTACCACTTGAATTCTACAGTCAGTGTTGTCACAAGTCTAACTCATTTTAAATAAAGGATGAAAACCTGAACACTGGTATAAGCAGCCCTTTATGAAGGTAGATTTTTCTGTATCCTTTTGTCGTGCTGGTATGAGTTTCTACCTGGCACACCATAGATCATAAAGAAAATACTTGGGTTGCCTGAAGACTAAATTACCCATTGACAGGAAGGAAGGCTTATTATCTGTCTGATCTGCTATAACACAGATTAATGATTTCTCAACTGTTTATTCCCGACCTCCATCCAGCACAAACACTGCGACTGAACGATGTAAGGAATACAAGTACTGCATGGACTGAAGAGCAAGAAGCTGAGATTTAAACCAACTAATAGATGTAAGAAAGAAAAAAAAAAAAAAAAGTGTCATTTTCAAGCTGCTCGTTTTACACTTGCAATGAATGAATTAATCTGTGAACTGGAAGCCTTTACACATTAGATTGTAAGCCGCCTCACAGCAGAACAAGGTATCCACTACCAAGAATGCTGCTTCAAATTAAAATCAAACTCATTACGAATTCACGAAACAAAAAATTTGTGGAAAACTTCAATTTGGGTGTTATTATTTGCACGTGCACACACTCTTTTCCCCCCCATTTTTCTGTAAGAAGGCTTCCTCTGTCTGTTGTTGCAGAAAACATACATTTTGAGTCTATGGGAGCTGGAATTCCCTGAACAGTCAGTTTGGACAGACTTGTTATTTTTTTCTTTTTCAAAAAGTGTAAAAACTGTACGAGGGACAGTGCCTCCTTGCAAAGACTTGATGGCAGACAACAGGGCAAAATCAGGTTACAATTTTATAGAAAAGCCTCCCACTGTACTTTACCAAATACCATCTAATAATGTTTTTATAAGGCATATAAGGATTGATTTGGTCTTAAATATTGGTTTTGTTCAGGCTGATTTCTAGCAATTGAGACAACAAACGATGGCTGCAAGCAGGGAACTGCATTTTTATGTTTCTGTTTCTCTCTCCATAATTTGGAGTAACACAACGGTAATGATTGATAATTAAGTTTCAAAAGGTGAACTTTTTCCTTCCTGTACTGCGCTAACTCATGTCAGGTCACACGGGACCATGTTTGATTTCAGCTCCTTCAAAAGTAATTACCCACAGAGTGTTAGCTGCACTCTCGTCGAGAGCAAGATGTTCTGCAGTGAAGGAAACAGTTTCATTTCTTTTCTGAGACCTGTGTTAAAAAAAAAAAACCTCAGTTTGTCAAAGGAAAAACACTCGTCAGGTGGATGGGGGGATAAAAAAGTAACCATGGTTTAGAAAACTAAAAGAAAAAAAACATATTTTCTATAAAAGCAAGGTCGTATATAACAACCACTTATGCTGAATTTCTGTTGTCATGTGGCCCAGGAGGTTTCAAATGGAGCTGGAAGAAGCTGTTTTCAAGAGAACATGGTGTGCTTTAACTATGCAGAACTCGATTAACATGCTGTGATACAGAACAGCACACAGGCGTAGTATTTCGGGGAAACCCTAATGTAGCTCTAAATGATAAAAGTACACTCAGCCTCTGCATTTTGCAAGGCTGACTAATGTGGAATAATTAAATCAGCACCAATATTCGTTGTTTCAAATGCAAACCACATAAAATGAGTGCTTATTACAAATGTATGTGTATTCCTACATATACAGATACGTATACAGTATACTGACATGTTTTCTTGCTGCCTTTGGTCTTTTATGTGAGGCAATAATACCCAGTCTTTCAAATAAATAAATAAATAAATAAATAAATAAATAAATGGGCATAACAGGTAAAGCAAGTATTATAAACTTAACAAATTGATTTGGTTATTAATTTCCTCTAAACAACCTACATTAATCCCAAAAAGTTGAATCTGTTCATCTGGACGTGGCGTTTTTTTAGTGGGAGAAACGTTTCGTTGCCAACTGGTAACTTCTTCAGTCTCAGCTGACTGCAGACTTCCCCAGCCTTATAAACAGTACATTGCATAATGACAGAAACCAGCACCATTGACTAACAATGGGCCATTTGGTCAGTTTCATGATCAATAGTATGCAAATTGTCATGACCATTGATCAATGGCCATGAGTACCATTCACAGAGATTGGGGAATGGCTGCAATCACAGCATTGTAAGATGGTGACAGATGTACCCTTAGGCCCCCTCCTCGGTTCAGAGATGGTCTTTCCCTTTTCACATAAATGGCCT
>VUQS01069204.1:0-15366 GCA_015108495.1 Heterochromis multidens
CATTTTTTTAGACCAAAAAAAAAAAAAAAAAAAAAAAAAAAAAAATCCAGTCCGGACACAGATCGTCGAAAGCCACTTCCGTCTGTCTCACTAGCAAGCTAAAGTTAGCTTCTAAGCGTTGCTCGCAGTCTGGCCTTAACTACCCAGGTGATATCTCAGTGTATGCAGGCCTTCTCACTTGAGACCCGGATTTTAAGAAAATGTCCACTACACTCGTTTTTTTTCCCCCCCGCTGTTGGTTATCCTAGTTGATTTCCCTCCATTCGTTTCCAAAGAAGCCGTCAAGTGCAATGGTTTCCTGGGACCGACCACCTGATAGTCGATTCCTCAGATCAACAGACCCCTTCCATTAATCTTCAGACCGCAGGGAAACTCCAGTCATCCATCCGCCCGGTCCCGCCTTCGCCTGCTTCTGATTGGCTCCGCGCACAGACAATTACGTGCGAGGCGTAGATACTCGAGCGCTCATTGGATACGCAGCTACACATTAAATCATTGCATTCATGCGATTCGACTATCAAACGGCTTCGTCCCGCCTCCCGGACTTGCCAGCAGCCAAAATGCCAATAACAGTAACCCTGTTTTTCTTTCTTTTTTTTTTTTTAAATACAAATTAACAGCTGTCTGTATTTAGAAGAGAAATTGTTGTAGAGAAAACAAATCAGACTCGATGTTTTTGCAATCCTCCTCATATTTGCAATGCAATGTTTTCCAAAGTCGTTTCTGTGGCCTAGCCACCCCCCTTTACCCACCAATCTGTGATTGGGTGTGACGTTAATACACGCTATTTTTAGTAAAATGTGAAAAAAATGAGGGGATACTCACACTTGTACTTGTGTTACTGAGCTGGCATATGATAAAAGTACATGTGTAGAATATACTTGAAAACTTGGATAACAAGTGAAGACTGAATCCAAGTAATTAGGAGAAACACACTAATACACATACATAACAAAAACACTGTTCTTTTATTTGGAACACAAAATTACAACCAGAAAAAAAAAAAACATGGAAGAAGTTATATAACCCATACAAAACCCCACCCTCAAGAGGGAAAATGTGTAAGTGCATTCTGAACACAAATAGAATGGCAGATTATCAAATTGCAATTTAATTGCCTATTGCTTCAGTGCTGAAATCCTCCTAAATGGGTAGAAGTCTGTTCTGCACCAAGAAAGGAAGTAAGGTGGATCACTCAACAGCTTTCTGTTACGTTTCAGTTCAGCTTTATCACTTCATAGTTGAGGTTTCCTGCAATATTGCTTTCAACACTGGAAGGAACTATCCATCTATAAATAACGCTCATAATCTTCCTTGGAACAAATGCTCAGGAAAATAAAGGGCAGCTATAAGGCAGGGATGTGTGCACATCCATTATTCCCACTTGAATGTCCATAGGCATTGTTCAAAAATAAGGTTTCGTGCTGTGAGTCGTCACCTTCTTGGGGCAGGGGGCATCTTTATAAGCAGTCCATAGAGTTATCTGGGAGTACCCCCAAAGGTGGGGCCTTGCCAGGGAGACAGGATGGTGGGTGCATGGAGTTTGAAGTAGGATCCACATTTTCAGAGTCTTCCATTCGCTCTGCACAGCCTTCCCAGTTTATATGGAATCTGGTAACACGTGGGTTTGATGCCAGAATATTTCTCTGGAGCTGAAAAGGGAACACATAAAAAATAAATAAATAAATAAATACTTTGCACAAGTTATTTAGGAATATCTACCACAGCCTCTCTTTCTAGAATCATTTTGGACTAACATTTAATAAGTTAAAATGCAGTTTTCTCATCTAAGTTGTGTATGTTTGTGTTATTTCTGCATGTCAGTGTAAATAATGTAATTTTAAACAACAGTAATAAGACATTAATTAATGTGCAGCACACTAGTGCAATGCAACAATTGTGACCAAGAGTAATACAAAAAGTCTACATGAACCTTTTAAAACCTAAAAGGAAACATAAAGTGGCTCTGGCAGCATTTGAACACCTTTACCATTTACCTGGACTACTAATTGATTTTCTATTAGCTCCAGCTCATACTTGAAAACAGACACACCGCTGCTATCTGGTAGAAATGCATCCCACTCCATGTGCTCTCTAGACTCAGGACAAGAGTGAACCCAGTCGTACAGAGGCACAGAGTGGTCACATAAACTCCCACAAAACTACTTTGCAGCTGTAATCTGTGTAATCTGTTCAGATATTTTGTGCATTTGTGAGTGAAAGGTTTCATTACAAATATCAGCCACCTTAAAAATGTGACACCTACAATAAAAAAATCCTTTGTCATTACCACAAATCTCACAGTGGCTTATTACTGAAGGAATAAGCCACTGAAGGAATGTGGTAATCAAACAATCACAACTCCCTTTGTTCTGAAGTGCAGGCTTTGCTGAATTAAAGGCTTCAACTCCAGGACTCCAGTAACGCACCATGTTGCTTGATGTGTACCTTTTTGTTTTAATGGTAATAGTTGCAAAGTGTATTACATATTTTATTTTCAATTAGATATTTGATTAATTTCTACATGAAAAAAAGGGTTGATTTTTATAGCAAAATCCCATTAAAGCAATCTATGAATCCAATATTACTGTTACACTAAACTAATGTAGCACCACCAGTCTTCCTTGGCAAATGACACATTTTGGTCACATTTCGAGTGACTCAAAGTAGATAGTAGTTTCTTCTAATGTTAAAATACCATCACTTGCTACGAATCAGAATCAGAATCAGAATCATTATACTAAGAAAGTCTTGTCGGGATTCAAAAACTGCACATCTCTACAGTAGGAAGGAAAAGGATAACCCCCATATGAGTGCAAAGGAGCTGGAAATGTGGTCCAAACAGGGTCTACATGAAAGACTCATGAAAAAAAAGAAAAAAAAAACCTTACTTGCAAACTTGTCATACCAGTCAGTGTCGGACCTATGCAGAGAAATGCCTGGATATGCCACACTTGTTTTGGAAACAACTGCTGTGGACACATTCACACTGAGCTCTATGGCGGCAAAGATGCGTCTGTAGTAGAGTTGTCACGATACTAGAATTTCAAACTCGATACCGATACCCAGGAAAGTACTCGATACTCAATACCATTTTTGATACCATGGGGAAGATTTTTACCCCATCCTGCAAAAACAGAGGTAATCATGAAGAAGTCATATCTCGAAAAAGTTAACTTGTTAATTTTCAACTAATTTTTTTTTTTTATTATAAGTTAGATTTAACAAAATAAGTGTTTAAGATTAAGTTTAGAGGTTTTATTAATTTTACAAATTATTTTGATCATTTCATTGCAGATTGTGAAGGTAAAATATATTTTAGAATCTGCTAATAAACAAAGGGTACGACAGCACAATACCTAACATCTAAATAATTACTGTAGAAGAAGAGCATTATGGAAAAGTTAAAAATTTACTTTGGATAAAGTGTCGTATTAGTTATGCTAAAATAAAGAAGATAAAAACAGAGCGCTCACTGTGAAAGATTTAACCTGTCATGCCTGCATTTTACAACTTACCTCACAGCTGGCTACAAAAAAATAAGAAACACTTTTTAATAAATTATTTTACAAGTAGAAAAGTTAAAGTTTATCATCTTGTCCACATCTGCCTGCAGCCCCGCATCCACAGTTCACACTGCTCCACCTCAGTCTGCAGCTCTTTACATCCTCAGCTCTGCTCTTCAGGCCTGAGGCCCGTCTGATTCCGCTGCTCTGCTCCGGATTTCACTCTTTATTTGCTAAGATTAGTTCTTCACACTGTGGACTCTCTGCTCAGTTCAGCTATGGTTCCCCCACTGCTCTGCACAGCCAGCAACCTGCCCGGTTCTCCATGTGTCCGCAATTCACTCTGTTACAGCTCAATAGTCCATCCACAGCCTGCAGTCTGCTAGCCGCTACATTAATGATAACAGATGACTAATGTGGCTATCAGGTAATTGATAACAGTTAAACAGCTAATGTTAACGTGTGCGCTGGACAGTCAGGTTAACATTTATAACTGTTTAATACTTCCATGTTGCTGAAACAGGAGCTTTACTGACCTCTTTAAATTCCTCCTAAAGTGTTGTTCAGTGTTATGAACGTCAACTACTTCAGCTGTTAGTGAGGCTGTCTGTCCGCAGCAGCACTGTCTGAAGTTGTGTGTCAGTTGGAGGCGGCCAAGACGGCTCTGTTTGTGTCGATATTGTTGCAAATGAGCATCTTAATCAATATTAATTTTAGAATCAATTAATATCAGAGTATCGATTTTTTTGACAACCCTAGTCTGTAGCAGTTTTTAATGAACAGAACACTGTTAAACATGGGTGTGAAAAAAATCTGCTTTAGGGTCACTTTGCGGCACAGTAAACATTTCAGAAAAGGATGGAGGAAATAATCATAACAAAAATCAGTCAAATCTGAATGAAAATGTAATTCAGGTTAAGAAAACGAAGCTGAAATTAGGCTAGGCCTCTATAAAGTATACCAAAGCATACCTCAAACTACACCAAGACCTACTTGAGGTAATTCAGGTTGCAGCTTGTGTAAAAAGCCACTGTCCACTGACCTGAGCATTATCCAAAAACATTATCCAACAAAACAAATATCTCACAACTTGAAGTGATCAGCACATGAGCAAGTAAAAACTCCCAAATGAAAACAGTACTGTAACTTCCCAGTGCTGCCAGAAGTCTTCAATATAGCTGTGTGAAGGCCTGCTTCCAGTGCACATGTCACCATGAATGAGGCATTTCTCATCCAAGTTTTCAACTGTCAACCTAACAGGCCAGTGAAATTCAGATTAATTTCCAAAAAGGACTAATCTTAGATTCTCACGGTACTTAGGTCCAACTGTAACAGCCATATCAGCTGTAGTGGTTTTTAGTTTGACTGGAAACATACATGTTGAGTGGGAATAGGCCTTTACAGTGTTATTTACACCAATAACATTAAAATTTGGCAGTCATGTTGGGATTGCACCTCAGAAGATCTAGAAATCAACCATGAGTCTAACCTGTGTGTAGTCTGGCTTGATTGGAGGATTTTCACGGAGCTCTGGGTCTGTGTATTCGTTATTCACGTAGTAACCAATGCGAATGAACTCTTGGCTGCGGTACGTGCAGGTAATCAGCACCACAGTAACACCAACGGCATCACTTTCAGGAATCAACCCAGTGTTTGGGGCATCCGCCTGAATAAACAAACAAAAAAAAGATATTAATATATATCAGCGGAGTGGAGTGGAGCTCCACTGCTGTTACGCGGTCAGCTTAGTCACAAACCGTGCCCACTTTCTCTGAATTTCAACTAATTATACCTGAAACACAAACATGTGTCTCCCAGCGGGTACTGGCCCAACCAGCACGGAGTCAAGGACCTGGTCGTACTCTTCACTCTCTGCTGAGCCGACATAGATTATCTTCCACTCCAGGTCTATAAACAGGAAATGGTAAACTGAAGTTATGCTTCATTAGAAAAATATTATGTTATCTTTGTGCCAAAAAAAAAAATGAGGCTGTTAACCAAAGAAATGGTCAGCTGATAAACAGATATACAAACAAATGTAAAGAAACAAAGCCAAAAGTTTAGATTTCCATCCTACAATAGATCCATATTTGGTTTATATTTTCACAGTTTCACAGAAAACATTAAAAAAATACTAATGGAAATAATAACAGTTTGCTTTAGCATATTCATAAGTGTCCCTGAAGGACCACAGGATGACTGAGAAGCGTCCAGTCTGCTGTTATGGCTTTAAACCATAATATTATGTAACTTTAAACCATAATATTATGTAACTTTAACACTGTGTTTAAGCAACCTTATTCTTTACAGTCCAACAAGAAGTAGTTAGCTGCTGGAGCTAACACTGTGTAGCTGTTAGCAGACTCCCGTTTTGGCTTCAGACAAGCGATAATGACAGCTGTTCTGCTCTGGTACCAACCTTCAGCGAGGTCCTCCATACACTCAAAGGTTATTTCAAACTGAAAGGGGTTTCCAAAAGGACTCGGGTTGTCTAGGACAGCCACATTCAACACCTGTACCTTCGCCATATTTTCTGGAGCGACAAGAAGGGGCAGTTTCCCGGGGAAACCTTTAAAAGCAACACTCCCGCAAAACAAGCGGTTAACACAATTATTATGGACCACACACCTGTGGTTTCACCCAACGTAGGTCTTATTTATGGGACTAAGCTCACACTACTCACCAAAACAATATTTCTATGATAATATTTCATAAATCTAGGAATAAAGCGCCGCTCTCCCGCCGCTTTGACCGTGTTACCCAGGTTTCAGCGCGCCTACGGCAAGCTGTACGTGCGTTTGATGGAAACAGAGGCGAGGGGCGGCCTCGATCTAAAGGAAGGCAAAGTGCCTCTTCTGACCCCTAGTTGCACAACAACAAAAGCCCGGACCCACAATAAATAAGCTACAGATTGGTTTTTACTGTAATTATTTTAACCACAAACAAATAAATCATGTAAATCAGACTGGAAGTATTTCTGTAACGTGGCATGAATATCTGATGTACCAACTCAGTGTTGCAGGCGTTTTATTGGTGCTGTTAATGGCTGCAGTTCATCATAAATAATTGTGCAGGGAGGTGATGAAATTATATAAACTTTATGGAGACACACCCAGTCCTGAGCAGTTATGAGCTTCATGCTATTAAACTAATAGATTAACTACATTTTGCAGTACTTCAGCTACACTCATACAGGTATTTGCATAATGAATCGAGTATTACTGTATTTGAAAATACAAAAGCCAGATTTGTTTACAAAAAGATGTGGTATTTGTTGCAATCTGTGCCTGTGAAAAGCCCAGATTGTTTTAAGGACAAGTTTATGGCCACGGAGAAAGTGAGTTCTCAGTTCACCAGTGAAAAACATTACATTTGATTATAGTTTTTTAGCTTTGAAGTTGAACTTGTAAAACTTGAATTTATGAGGTGTAGTCAGAAGCAAAAACATCCCAAAACAATGCTGCTTGGACTATATAAAATATTTTATTTTATTTTTTAAAATAGATTAAATTCACTGAGAATTTTGCTGGCATGTGACTTTTTTTCTAGTATACAACCCCAATTCTGAAAAGGTTTGGATCCTGTGTAAATTGTAAATAAAAACAGCATGCAATTATTTGCAAATCTCATAAACCCATATTTTATTCACAATAGAACATAGAAAACACATCAAATGTTTAAACTGAGAAAATGTATAATTTTAAGAAAAAATATTAGCCCATTTCTTTTGAATTTGGTGGCAGCAACATGTCTCAAAAGAAATGGGACAGGCCCATGTTTTCCCCTGTGCAGCATCACCTCTTCTTTTAACAACAGTCCATAAATGTCTGGTAACTGAGGAGACCAGTTGCTGGACTTTTGGGAGAGGAATGTTGTCCCATTCTTGTCGGATATAGGATTCTAGCTGTTCAACAGTCCGGGGTCTCCTTTGTCATACTTTTAGTTTCATGGTGCTCCAAATGTTTTCAGTTGGTGAAAGGTCTTTTTCCAAAATTATTATTATTATTATTTTTGCCTCAGTCCATTTTAAATGAGCTTTGGCCCAGAGATGCATTTCTGGATCATGCTCACATATGGATTCTTCTTTGCATGACAGAGCTTTAACCTGCATTTGTGGATGGCGAATGGGGGTCACAGACAATAATGTCTTGAAGTGTTCCTGAGTCCTTGCAGTGATTTCCATGACAGAATCATGCCTGTTTTTAATGTAGTGCTGCCTGAGAGCCCAAAGATCATGGGAATACAGTATTGATTTTCAGCTTTGTGTCTTGCGCACAGAGATTTCTCCAGACTCTCAGACTGATGATATTATGTATTGTAGATGATGAGACATTCAAAGCCTTCATAATTTTACAGTGGGGAACATTATTCTGAAATTGTTCAACAGTTGTAGACAGTTTTTTCTTCTTTTTTTTTTTTTTTGCAGATTGGTGAATTTCTGCCCATCTTTACTTCTGAGAAACTCTGCTTCTCTAAGATGCTTTTGTTATACCCAGTCATATTACTGACCTGTTGCTAATAAACCTAATCAGGTGCAAAATGTTCCTCCAGCTGTTTCTTTTTAGTACCACTTATTTTTCCAGCCTTTTGTTGCCCCATCCCAACTTTTTTGAGACGTGTTGCTGCTGTCAAATTCAAAATAAGCTAATATTTTTCTTAAAACAACACATTTTCTCAGTTCAAGCATTTGATATGTTTTCCATGTTCTATTGTGAATAAAATATGGGTTTATGAGATTTGTAAATCATTACATTCTGTTTTATTTACATTTTACACAGCATCCCAACTTTTTCAGAACTTTCTGAGTAGCTTCTTAAAATGTCTTAGTGAAATATTAAAGACATTAATATAGACATTAATATAGGCTGAAATAATAAAGACATTGCCTGGATGGGAGTATATGTTGCTCTAAAACCTGTACCTTTCAGTACTGATTGTGCCTTTCCAGATGTAAGCTTCCAATTTCATAGGCACTAATGAACCCCATACCATCAGAAATGGAGGCTTTTGAACTGAGCACTGATAACAAGTCAGATAAAGCAGAACTCTCCCTGGGATATTGTACTTTCTGCTATAGATTAACTTCTTCCAGTAAATGGTAGTTTGATGGTTTCATAGCAGTTTCACCAACACTGATTCCACCCCAGAAAGCATGGCTAACAATAATGTTTAAATGACAGATGTTACATCAGATACAATCAGTGCAGCTCTTAAAATCATCAGTGAAAAAGTCTCTCTACAGAATAGAACAAATACTGATATTATATATTTTATTTATTACTGGGCTGTCATTGTAGGTATTTATGGCACCTTACATAAACCATATGCTATTAGTCTAGTGAATTTACTTATAGAGGCTTTCTTTAGTGAAATACATTTACTGAAAAAGCTAGCAGTGAAATGAATAACAGCCACTCCAATATAAAGATGCTGTTTAACACATAATGTTCATTTATTGTATATTGGCCAGTGGGTCAATATACAGCCCAAAACAATAACAACAAACAAAAAATTGTCCCAGTTTACAAAAATATGTTTGTTGCATCCTGTAGTGGTTACTACTAAATAAGTAGAAAATGCAACACCAGAACTGTCATGATCTGCAGAGTACGCAGACACGTGGAGGCAAACTGAAGTGAACTAAAGGCAAGCTGTTTATTATGGCTGATGGTAAAGCACATAATGGTGAAACATACAGTATAAAAGGAAACTAAAAACTATAACTTGCTGAAAACCCCAAAAACTTAGAACATAAACCAAGACTAGGAAACACTTAGGGCAGAGTGGAGACACCTGAGGAATACAGCTGAACAGAATTTGACTAATGAGACAGGGGAAGCAAAACTGAACATAACACACACGAAGATGAGGGACTATCATAATAAAACAGGAAGCAACCGAACACTGAGACCAGGACTAAGACACAGTAACTAGACACAGACAAAAGAGTAAACAGACACGAAGACAAGGCTGACTTGACGTGGGAGACTTGACACAAGAGGATGGAAACAGTGAGGGAGGAATAAACTAAGATCACTGAGAACTGAAAGCTAGAACAAATACACTAAGAATACATGAAAAACATAAATATTTAACAAACCAGGAAAATAGAATATTCAAATAAACATTAGGAAGTCCAAAAACTCAGAAACACTGGGTCAAATGACCCAGTACCATGACAAGAACAGCCACTTATAATGTTTCTTCTACTGCCATATCTGAACTACAATCAGTCTAATGTCCATCCATACTGTTAACACAAATATCTAATCAGTCAATCACATGGCGGCAGCTCAATGCATTTAGGCATGTAGACATGATCACGATGACCTGCTGAAGTTCAAAGTGAGCATCAGAATGTGGAAGAAAAGAGATTTAAGTGACTTTGAACATGGTTGTTAGTGCCAGACTGGCTGGTATTTCAGAAACTGCTAATCTCCTGAGATTTTCCTGCATGACCATCTTTAGAGTTTACAGAGAATGGTCCAAAAAAGAGAAAATGTCTTGCTTCTACTTTTTATTTCTTCGTCCTTTGGATACATCTACTGACCACTTTATTAGGTACACCAGTTCAACTGGTTTTTGAAGCAAATATCTAATCAGCCAATCACGTGGCAACAAATAAATACATTTATTAGGTAGGTCAATGTTGAAAGTTGATTTAAATGACTTTGAACATGGCATGCTTGTTGGTGCCATCTTCTGAGTATTACAGAAACTGCTGATCTACTGGTATTTTTCCACACAACCACCTCTAGAGTTTACAGAGAATGGTCTGAAAAAGAGAAAATATCCAGTGAGTGGCAGTTCTCTGGGAGAAAATGGCCAGACTACTTCTAGCTGATGGGAAGCCAAGAGTAACTCAAATAACAACTCAGTATTTGGTAGAACTCATAATAACAAGTTGAACCTTAAAGCCGATGGCCTACAGCAGCAGAAGATCACACTGGGTGCTACACTTGTCAGCTAAGAACAGGAAACTGAGGCTACGGTTCACTCAGGCTCACCAAAATTGGACAATAGATGACTGGAAAAACACTGCCTGGTCCAATGAGTCTTGATTTCTGCTGAGACATTCGGATGGGTCAGAATGTGGTGTAAAAAACATGAAAGCATTGTATCAGCAGTTCAGGTTCTTGTGGTGGTGTAATGGTGTGGGGAATATCTTCTTGGCACACTTTAGGCCCCTACAAACTGAGCATCATTTAAACACCACAGCCTACCTGAGTATTGTTGCTGACCATGTCCATCCCTTTATGACCACAGTGTACCCTTCTTCTGACGGCTGCTTCCAGCAGGATAACACTCCATGTCCCAAAACTTAAATCATGTCAATCTGGGTTCTTGTACATGACAATCAGTTCACTGTACAGAAATGGCCTCCACAGTCTGCAGATCCCAATCCAGTAGAGCACATTTGGACGAGGTGGAATGGGTTTCTGAATCTGTGCCAAAAAGAGTTAAGGTCATTTTGAAGGCAAAAGGGGATCCAATCCTGTACTAGCAAGGTGTACCTAATAAAGTGTCCAGTGAGTGTATGTGAATTATGAATAGACAGTTAGTTATGCCAGTAGTTAACTTTTTCATGCCTAATCTGTCCTTTCTCTAATAGATAAAACACTATGAATCACATGGCAAACTGTGGTTACTGAACGTTATATTACTGATACACTGGTACAGATATTAGGCTACATACAAAATAGCAAGGGGCACCTCCTCAGTGTGACTCACTGCTGTACTATAAGAGTAATTTTCCACAGCAGGCCTGTGCTTTTCAGAAAACGCTTCAGTGCTTTTACAGACTGTCCACACGAAACTCTGCCTAGCACAGATTAGGCCCGAAGCAGACTACATTTTCTCTGCCCCTCTCAGTCTGAGAAGGGGAGATTAGGTGTGGATTAGAGCCCACTGGACCAGCTGGCCTCCGAATTCATCCTTAAAATATCTCAGGAATGTTGATATCCTTTCTCCTGACGGGAATCATGAAACCTGATGGAGGCGCTATTTCATGCCACCGCTATCAGCAGGTTACTGCTGTAGGTAAGAGCTGGGCAGGGAGTAAAAGCTGCTGTCAAACTTATGCAGTTTGGAGCAAAGAAGACAAACCTGGCATCTTATTTTATTTATTTTTAAACCGAGTGAACTTTATAGGAGATTTCAGAAAATAAATATTATGACATAAATGTGATTAAAAGCTTTTAGGTCTCATAGTGATTTTTTAAAGAGATGGAAACAGGAGAAATCGGCTCTGCTCTGCTTCAGTAAACTGCGCTTTTATTCGACTTTGTACCTACAAAGGAGGATCTGTTCGCCCCGCTGCAGGTAGATAACTGTGCTCAGGTATTGTAACACGAAACTCAACCACGTGACCAATGGCGAAGTGAGGAGTAGACGGGGAAAAAAAAAAGCTTTACGTGAAAGACCATCTGATAGGACAGCCGAGGATGTAGTCCTGTATTTCAGGTAGACTTGTTCTGATAGAAGACGGCTGAGGATGTTACCTGTACTTTTCACCGGGCTCATATTTGTTGCGGTTTCATTTTTGACAAGGTGAGGCGGAAGCAGTTCACTCCTGAGGAATCAACCTGTTCGATGTTTCTCGTTTTGCCACGGCCATCTGGAAGCAGTCAAATGAAGGGTGTGTGTAAGTCTTTGAAAAGAATCACGTTACAGCATATTGTCCTATGATAATGTAATGGTTTTTGTAAGGTGGTTTTAATGTTAGAGCTCTATTCTACTGTTAGACCAGTAAATATATTATTTTCTAGCGCTCCTCGCAGGTTTAGTGGTGATTCAACATCAGGCTGTATGTGACTCAATAGTTGCGGTGTTTTCTGCCTGACTCAGCTTGAGATTAAAGCAGTCTATTGGTGTCTGAGTGAACTCGAGAGGATATTTGCCTTTGCACTGCTGATAGTTGTGTTTCTTTAGCTGTTCAAAGGGAAGCTGTAAATCGTCACAGCGGCTGTCTGTGAATGAAATGGACCCAAGTTGATGCCCCCACTGTACCAGTCTGCCCCCATTTGACCCTGCTGGTCACGGGTAGAGATGGCAGCGTGCCTGGATGTGCTGACCATACCTGGAGCTGTGGTTGGAAGTGTTTTACTGCTTGTACTGAGCAGTAATCCTGTGTGGGGTGAGTTAGAAGCCTTCCTCAGCACTCCCATACAAATAAGTCAGCCTTTTGACCACACCTGTGCACACGCACACATAAAAACCATTGCATCCTGTGATGACACATAAAAAAAAAAAAAACGTAGGAAGCTTTCCTAAGAAACCGTGAAACATGCAAGGACATGTCAGCACTATGTAATAACAGGAGACTAAGATAAGAATTTATAAGAACACTCTCCCCATTGAGTAAGAGTAATATATACAAAACAATTTTGAAAAATGTTGCAATGCTGCCTGAAATAATATTATAATTTTAAAATAATTATAACTATATTTTCAGTTGAAATTGAACAACGCCTGGCTGTGTCCTCTCAGCTAATGAGGAGAGGGGCCATTTGACTTGTAAGCGCACAGTACAAAACTCAGCATCTGTGATGGATGTAGTTATGGGGGGCAGGACACATGGTGTGACATCTGTGAGTGTGGCACTGAAATCATTTGGAGCATAATGACCTGAATAATATGATAAAGGAAGCCCAGAACTGTTGAACAACTGAGATCTTCTGTCAAACAAGAATGGGAAGAAATGTAATTTCAAAATTGCAGCAATTGTTCTCCTCAGTTCCCAAACACTTAAACTGTTAAACAAAGGTGATGCAACACAGTGGGAAACATACCCCTGTCCCACATTTTTTAAACATGTCGCTGGTGTTAAGTTCAACATGAGGCTGTAGTATATGTATATATATAATATATATAGATAAACAGATGCTGTAAAAAACAATTACATTTCTCAGTTTGTCATTGAATCCTGCTTTAAGTTACGAGCATGGCTGCCCTCATCTGTAACATTTGTTATCAAGTCGTACCTTTGTCCTTGGAAAGTTTACTATTTACCCAAGTGAATGATTGACTCAGAAACTGTGGGGAGGGTTTAAGTTTCCAAAACAAAACTTTCTCATTAACATGATTCTTTGAATGCTGAACACACACACACAAAAACAAATAGATTTGAGGGTTTTTTTTCTCACATTTCAAACCAGTGTGCTGCTTGACTCAGCTAATTGTCGCTGCGGTACACCGTGCATTCCTGAGCTTCTCCTCCTCCTCTCTGTTCGCTCTCCTGGTCAAGAAACTCCAGTGGGACTTCATGATGTAACTGAGTAATCACATGGCTGGTCATGGATGAAATGGCTGGTAGCGATACTGGAATGCTTGCAAGTATCAGTTGCTTAGAAAATGCACGAGGTTGAAAATAACTTCTGCTTTATTGTGGGTTCCTCTTAGTTGTTCTCTATTAAGCCTGTGTAAAAGGCTAGAAACTGCTGTGCCAGTTTAAAGGTTATGCCATTAATTATCATGAGCTGTGACAGTCATGTGTCTTATTAAGCGGCTAGGTTTTAAAGATCCTTTTATATTCCTGCATTCATCTGTGTATGAATGTGTCAAGCACTTTTTTTACATGTGAAAAATATTCTTAATTACTTCTTGCTGAGAGTTAGATGTGCAGCTTTGTTTATATGTATACGTCCTTGCAAGGACTGGAACTTCCCAAAGTCTCCCCCAGTTGCCAGGAAACTGGTCAGACTAACACATATTAGCCAGATTTCAGACATGATACTTCAGATGTTAGATGCATGCACTCACATGTGCTTGTAACTAGTGAACTGGTTACTCAGAAAGTTTAAATACGGTTGCCAATAAAATAATAGATCTTAGATTATTAGAATATTTAAATAAATCAATAGCCCAACAGGTTATCATTAGACAGGAGAGTCAAATTAGTTGCATAAGTACAATGCAGTGAAAAAGTATTTGCCCCCTTCCTGATTTCTTATTTTTTGTGTGTATTTGTCACTCTTACATGTTCAGATCATCAAACGTGAATTAACTGTGGTTAACCACATTTTATGGAAAGCTGAATTTAATTTCACCAGTCACACCCAGGCCTGATTATTTCCTGACCTGTTGAATCAAGAAATCACTTAAATAGAACCTGTCTGACAAAGTGAAGTAGGCTAAAAGATCTCAAAAAGCAACACATCATGCCACAATCTAAAGAAACTCAAAAACAGATGAGAAACAAAGCCATTGACAGCTATCAGTCTGGAAAGGGTTACAAAGCCATTTCTAAGGCTTTGGGACTCCAGTGAATCATACTGAGAGCCATTATCCACAAATTGAGAAAACTTGGAACAGTGGTGAACCTTCCCAGGAGTGGCCGGCCTACCAACGCTACTCCAAGAGCACATCAACAACTCATCCAGGAGGTCACAAAAGAACCCAGAACAACATCTAAAAAACTGCAGGCCTCACTTGCCTCAGTTAAGGTCAGAGTTCATGATTCAACAATAAGAAAGAGACTGGGCAAAAATGACATCCATGGGAGAGTTCCAAGGAGAAAACCACTGCTGACCAAAAAGAACACAAAGGCTCGTCTCACATTTGCCAAAAAACATCTTAATGATCTCCAAGACTTTTGGGAAAATATTCTGTGGACTGACGAGACAAAAGTTTAACTTTTTGAAAGGTTTGAGTCCCGTTACATCTGGTGTAAAACTAACACAGTACTTCATAAAAAGAATATCACACCAACAGTCAAACATGGTGGTGGTAGTGTGATGGTCTGGGGCTGCTTTGCTGCTTTAGGACCTGGATGACTTGTCTTAATTGATGGAACCATGAATTCTGCTCTCTACCAGAAAATCCTAATCAGTTCATGCCCTGAAGCTCAACCGCACTTGGA
>VUQS01069206.1:0-28866 GCA_015108495.1 Heterochromis multidens
GGTTTGAACGGGGAGTCGAGGAGGCCATTTACGTGAAAAGGGAAAGACCATCTCTGAACCGAGGAGGGGGCCTAAGGGTACATCTGTCACCATCTTACAATGCTGTGATTGCAGCCATTCCCCAATCTCTGTGAATGGCCATTGATCAATGGTCATGACAATTTGCATACTATTGATCATGAAACTGACCAAATGGCCCATTGTTAGTCAATGGTGCTGGTTTCGGTCATTATGCAATGTACTGTTTATAAGGTTGGGGAAGCCTGCAGTCAGCTGAGACTGAAGAAGTTACCAGGAGGTGACGAAACGTTTCTCCCACTAAAAAAAAAAAACGCTACGTCCAGATGAACAGATTCAACTTTTTGAGATTCTTTTACCTGGATTATTGAGCATGCATCAAGGGTGTCTCTTTATTAGTTATTATCAAAATAAACCTTAATCAATTATTTGAAATAATTATTTAGTATTTAAAGTATTTAAATAAATAGTTTGATAGAAAAAGAGCAAATGTAAAAATGTGTGCAAATGAGTCTTGAAAAATTTAAATTTTACCTTCTCATAATCTTGATAAAAGTGTTGGCAGTCTTCCAGAAAGGTCTCCACATTGCTGACCAGTTCTTCTCGGAAGTTTGGCTGCAAGGCCACCAGCTCATTCTGCACCTCTGTGCTTCGGGACAAGAGCTTTTCCCAGTTGTAGCGTAGGGTATCCACCTTCTCAGCCTCTTCTTTAGCCACTGACAGTTCATATTTATGGAGCATTGCATAGGACTCCTGTGAGGAAAAATAAGATGCTAAGTCTTCTACCTGACAGTTACAGTACAAAAACTGCAATTTTCAAATGCATAATTATTTCTTTTGAGGTTTCTTGTACAGGATTTCAGGATCCATAAGCACTGCTCAAATACTTGAAGCTCATAAACACTATGGTAGACTTTACTATTACTACTGTTCTCACTATGTCCACACTATTAAAATATTCTAACAGCGGAACAATGATTCCCTGAACCCAACTAAAAATGTCTAGTCTCTTTCCAACTGTGTGTATTTATGTGTATAAAAAGAGGGTCAATATGATATGAAATATGCAATGCCGTGGTTTACCTCGATCGGTCCAACTTGAAAATCAATAGATATTTGGTGCTCTCTGATCTCCTTCAGTGCAGCCATGGCAATGCGAATGTCGTCCAGGTCTTTGATCTGTCGATTCAGTTTCTTTCCTGCTTCATCTACAAAACCAAAGATGTGCTCCATCTCTGACCGACATTTCCTGTTACAGTAAAGTCCATAGTCCACCATCCAATTCTTGATTTCGGCAGTGAGGGACATCTTTAGGGGTGCTGGTAGAAAGAAATATGAGCACGCAGAGATCATTAATTAACTGGCTGAAAATCAATAAAATCTAATTTATGCTGGTTTCAAATTTATAACTTAATAAGACCTGTGAATAGCGCCAATGCTCCTACAGTAATATACTCTGGTTCAGAATTTATTTCCAGCTCCAGATCTCGATAGAAAAGGATCTGGCTCTCAAACTCTGATAACAAGGGACTCCCCTCAATAAATCTGTTCAAAACACAAGCAAAGATAGCACTAGTATGATGGTTTTTAAGCATCAGATCTAAATATAAGCCATAGATTTTAACATACTTCCTCATGGTGTCTTCACGGTCTTTTCTCCAGATGTGATGGTAACGACTAAAGTGGTCTAGAGCGGTCATCACTTCCTGCACATTAATATCACCAGGGGTTTATATGTATATATGAGATGTATGAAATTAACTTCATTAAAAATTAATATACAATTAAATACAATTTATATTCATCAAGTACACAGAAATACAGATACTGAAACTAACAGTTGTATTTATGGTGGAGAAATGCTGTTATGGAAACACATGGGACAAAGAAATATAAAAAGTGTATAGCAGATTTTAAGAATTTTCAATTAACTGTCATGTACCTTTTTAGTGGAGGTAATGGAGGTGCTAAGCACAGAGATTAGCTTGACTATTTCCTTGTTCTCAAACACACTCTTGTAGTAATTTCTGGCTTGGAATGGGATGGCCTGGATCACAGAAGCTGACATGTCCGAGGTGCTGCCGTCTGGAAAGTTAGGAGGACAGAATGTGATAGAAAACACACTGAGTAGACAGGATGAACAAGATGCTTCTAAACATTAACTTTTGGGCTTTTTAAAAAATTATACATTACAGGTCTATTTAGAGAGAACTTGTTAGAGAAAAGTGGTAATAACAGTTTAATTCTTGTTCAAATGGAAAAATCACCTTTGTGGTTTGCTATCCCTGTTAATACTGTTAAATAAGAGTGTCTGCTAAATAACTTGTGTTAAAAAACTTAGAATTACTTCCACTTTAATTTGGCTGTATATCTACTTCCACATTTCATAAACCTCATCTATATAATATTAACATATAAAAGTAACATTTGCTTTTCTTAGATCAAATCAATTATCCCTGGGACTTTATCATTCATTAGCTATGCATTTAATTTGCATTAAATATGAGATTTTAAAATGTCTTCCTTCCCAAGCAATATTATATCTTTCTGCCCCTGGTCACATATTTGCTTGCTCTGCTGAGCTGTAAAATAAAGTGTTCTAATTGTATGTTGAAAATAATAAATCTCAAAATTAAAAATATGAAGGAATAGACACAGTGGTGAACGTCTGAGGTTAAGTTATTAAAGTTATAATGTTCTCTTATACCAGCCAGGCTTCTGTATGTTGTTGCTCCATCCTCTGATTCACTCTCAGAGGTATCTTGTTTCAAAGCTGCCATTCGCCTTTCATTCATTTGTCTCTGCAAAGGGGAATGTAAGACCTCAGAGGTTATTTGGTACACTGCTGGACCATGACATCATTAGTTCAAAAAGTACAATTATAACAGTTCATTACATTTATCGAACTTATCTATTGTCACAAATTATTGCTTTCTTTATCTGAAACTAGACCCACCTTAGATATCCTTTCTTTGCTCCACTGGCTAACTCCTTTGCTGACACTGACTACACACTCTACAGCCCGGTTTAGAGCCTGTTGAACCTCCTCCAAAGCTGGAAACATGACAATGTTAGGGATGGAAAGGGTCACGTTTACTCTGAAGATTGCTTGCTGACCACTGCTTTTGCCACAGCTAGTTGGGTCACTTTCAGCTATAGGGGGAGAGAAGGGTAACACAAATAAATTATTGTGATTCAAAGATGAGCATTTTATGAGCTCAGAACAGAGCAGGCAAAAATCAACTTCACAAGCCAGAATGTACGGTAAGTGAAACAGCTGATATGGAGTTTGTGGTCTTGCTGGAATGAAACTGACTCAGATCTTTAGAGCTGGATGATAGTGTAGCATTGACAATGAGCAGAGACTGCTGGCCATCTGTCGGTATAGGAAGCAATATATACTGTATTAATATGTCATTATTCTTTGCTTTTCTGACTATACAAAACATTAATTCAAATTTTATGGCTTGTATTTTAAATATTTTAATAGTCTGTACAAAAATGCAGCAAAAACATTAAGCAAGACGCACCAGAGAAATGTATGAGTGAGGACGTATGCATGCGCTTGCGCAACATCTCCAGGGTGTTACGTGTCACTCTGAGCAAGGCATCCACGTTGCGGTGGTTGAAGTAGGACAGCAGCTCCTGGGCTTCCTGCTCCATCACTTCCATCAAGTCCCTCTTCTTCTTCCTTCTCACCAGCGGAGAAGAAGGACCAACACTAGCAGAAGGGAGCAGCATGGTTCTAGAGAAGAGAGGCTCATCTTCACCTAAGAAGCCAACACATTTACAGTCAACATGAACACCTTTAGCAACAGGTCACCTTGAATAAGTCAGTATTATAATGAAAATTAAACTAATGAGGTTCTAAACAAAGTTATTCCCTTCCCTTTAAATTCTTTTGAAATGCATTTTTAATCTTGTCTCGTACAGTATTAAATCAAACCTTATCATACTGTATTCTGTTTGATGTTGAAAGGAAACTGTCAGTATACCTTCACTGTCAATGTGGTCTATGGTCTTGCTCTCTGTGCAGCTCTCTTCCTCAAACTTCTCCACCTCCTCTTTTTGATTGTGGTCAAACTCTAGCAGCATGTTGATCAGTTCATTAGCTGCCTCTTCCACCAGTGAGCTCTTCATGTTGAGTTTCTGGGCTTGTCTTATGCAAAGATCCTGTACACACACAGAAATACAGTACCCCTTTAATGCAATTTTGTGTAATATATTGGGATATTTATATATTAGAGTTATTTGTAATATTAGAGGCATTTGTAATATTTTGTAGTTTTGTAATATATTGTATTATTTAATATTGGTATTTAAACTTGTTAATTACTGTTCTTACTGTCCTGGAGCAACTGTGACTACATAATTTCCTCTGGGATTAATAAAGTATTCTGATTCTGATTCTGATTCTGATTCTAATGAATCTCCAGAATAAGGAATAATGTTTGATTACAAAAAGTACTTTAAATGTGTCAGAATTTGTTAAGTATATCAAAACCTCTATACACTTAATAAATAATAATTTCATCTTTCAAATTTCTGCATAGTTACATAAATTGTGTAGGGTATAACCAAGCAGATAGTGTTATTTTATTTATCTTTATTTACCCTGGTGGTTTGAACAAACTCCTCACAGGTGACAGGCTCATCATCTGGCAGGACACACAGGGTGGATATGCTCATCTCCTGCAATACTGCATGTATCCTAAACTCCACCAAGTCATTCACTCTGTCCATCAGCAGCTCAAGATCAGCTAAACAGACAAAAAAAAGGAAAGAAAGAGAGGGGCACAAACCCACCAAAATTAAGAGAAAGAAGGACAAATCAAGGGGAACTTGGCATGCATCTGAAGGAGGGAGGGAGAGAATTGAAAAGGGAGAACACTGATAAATAAAGAAAACTCAGTATAAAAAAGTGTAATGTCTAGAAACAGAATGCATTGAATATATGAGGGTTACTTGTGAGAAAACCACCTATGCAATAAATCCATTAATGTAAATTTTATCACATGCTGCCAGTGCTGAGTTGCAGGAATGTCTCGTGCATCAGCATGTGCGGTATTGATCTCACTGGAGTTTTTGCTTACCCAATGCTTTGTCGATGCGGCTGAGATACTTGTCAATGTTCAGAGATGTCCAGTTGAGGGAGGTCAAACCCGGCTGTATAGCCTCATCCACCTGTCAAGTAAGTGATGTATGGTGTGATGATGGTGATGTACTTTGTAAGCAACCTGCTGTGACAGTTGGTCTCATATCTGCCACCAGTTTAACACTTGATGAAATCAAGTAACAATAAAAATGTATTCTAACATTTTTTTGTGTTCTGACCTTCTAGAGTCAACTGAAGATTAAGACAGTCGTTGAATAAAATGAAATAAAATAAAATAAAGTAGGTTAACAGGGAGATGCTTTTCTTAAATTTCTAATTTAAGAAAAAAAATTCTAATTTTTTTATTTTTTATTTTTTCTAATCTCTAATTTATCTCTTTTATTATAAGTTATTCTTATTCTTATTTTATATAATCATATGACCCTCTTCTAGAGAAAGCAATTTAATTATATATTACCACTAATTAAATTTAATTATACTTCAGCAATTAGCCACAGTGAATTCTATTAATTTCGTAGATAAAATACAATAACTACCTCCGGCTGTCAAACAGCTATGGGTGGACATGATTAATTTGTAAATGGGAAAGCTAGTGAGCTACTACATTTTATTTACTGTATTTTATTCAGTGACAATTTACAGTTGGTGCTACAACCACAACAGCTAGCCTGTGTTAGTCATGATGTTAGCCTGCACAAGAGTAAAGATGATTTATATCAAATAGGTGAAGCCTTAAAAGGAGTTTGCCTGTATTTTCAGAACTGTATCAGGCAAGTTGCTTAAGCTTTCTTATTCAGACTTCCACATACTACTGTTTGTCTAACATAGCTCCTGTATATCAGGCAAGCTAAACTTCAAGACAGCCAAACAACATCAAGAGCCATCTTAAAACAGACTGTGTTCTGTGAAAAAGGTACTTTATTTTTATTATTGTGCTAAAAACAAACAAAAAACCTATCTGAAACTATTTTTAATAACAAAACTAAAATAAGATATAAAAAAATATGGGAAAATTTGTCAACACAAGAACAACACTAGAAGCCATTGGTGCATGCGTTTGCCTGTTTGCTCTGTAATACTTGTATGGAACTTTTTAGATGTCAAATAATCCCCATATTATAGCAACTACAAAAAGCTCAAATTAAAATTTAAGCTAGTAAAACCTCAACCATAACAGCCAAACTTTCTCTGATATTGACTTTATATATGAATTGTAAAGAGTTGCAAGACTTTATTAAATATCTACTGATGTGGATAAAGCAGAGCGAACTCTATAAGTCATTGTGATTAATTAATTATTTATTTATTTTAGTAATTACAATAAAGAGTTTATGAAATGTTGTTCTGATCCTAAATGTATTAACCATTATATAGATAAATAACACATATGACATGGGCTACAACTCAGATTAAACTTAAATTGAAATCATCTTACCTTAGCTACATGTGGCATGGCCAGCTGTTCAAATACACTCTGAATCTTACCACGCACTCTGGTGTTCTCGCTCAACATCAACTAAAATGAGATAGATCCGCGTTGATGCATTTTGTGTATTCATACAAAAGTGATTAACTAAATTTCTCAGTAGAGCCATAAATACAAATAAAATGTCCTTCTATCGATTTTAGCCATGTGACTGTTTAACATCTGTGTGGAATTCTAACACAAATGCAGGTTCTAAGGAAACTGACTTTTATATTCTTGGATAAATGCAGTTTTGATCATCCTGTTGTTCACTGTATGCATATTCAGATTTTTAGCTACAACTGTGTGTTATACCCACCTGTAATCTGTTGTAGTGTTTCTTGAGGATGTCCTGTTTTTGCTGCAGCAGAGAAGCGAAGGGAGGGACTGCCAAATTCATCCCCGTCATGCAGTTCACCTCCCTGATCTGGGTCAGAATCTCTGGGTCAAAGTTCACAAACAGCTCCCCAGTTTCTAGAGATCTGACCAGAAGAGAGGCTTGCAGGCCAGCTTTAGCATCCTCCATCTGTGTTGAGGTATAAAGGTGGAGTGAGGCATTTAGTGAGGTTTGTTTGAAAAGTGAGAGTGGAGAGATGTGGGGAAGAAGATTTATGTGAATAAGAGGGGAGAAAAGATGCTCATGCACTTTATGTCATGTATACATGTTGTATATATAATGCTGTGAAAAATTACTTGCCCTCTTCCTGATTTCTTATTTCTTTGCAAATTTTTTACACTTACATGTTTCAGATCAGTCAGAGTCATTCAGAGGTGGACTTGCTGGTGTGTTTCGGATCTATTGTCCTGCTACATAACCCGAGTACACTTGAGCTTTAGGGCACAAACTGGTGGCTGGACATTCTCCTTCAGGATTTTCTGAGAGGAGAATTTATGGTTACATCAATTATGGCAAGTCGTCCAGGTCCCAAAGAAGCAAAGCAGCTCCAGACATCACACTACCACCACAAGGTTTGACTGTTGGTATGACGTATGACATTCTTTTTATGAAATGCTGTGTGAGTTTTACACCAGATATAACAGGACTCAAACCTTCCAAAAAGTTAAAAGTTAAACAAGAAGTGAACTGTCTTATCAGTCCACAGATTATTTTCCCAAAAGTCTTGGGGCTTATCAAGATGTTTTTCGCAAATGTGAGATAAGCCTTTGGTCAGCAGTGGTTTTCTCCTTGGAACTCTCACATGGACGCCATTTTTGCACAGTCTCTTTCTTATTGTTGAATCATGAACGCTGACCTTAACTGAGACAAGTGAGGCTTGCAGTTCTTTAAATGTTGTCCTCTGTTCTTTGATGAGTCATTGACACACTGTTGGAGTGATTTTTGTAGGCTGGTAAATTTTAGTAAGTTTTCTCCATTCGTGGATAATGGCTCTCACTATGGTTCACTGGAGTCTGAAAGTCTTAGAAATGTCTTTGTAACCCTTTCCAAAGGGACAGATGTCAATGACTTTATTTCTCAGCTGTTCTTGAGTTTCTTTAGATCGTGGCATGATGTGTTGCTATTTGAGGTCTTTTAGCCTACTTCGCTTTGTCAGACAGGTTCTATTTAAGTGATTACTTGCTTCAACAGGTCTGGCAGTAACCAAGCCTGGGTGTGGCTAGTGAAACTGAACTTAGCTTTCCAAAAACTGTGGTTAATTTATTATTTAACAAGGGGGGCTATTACTTTTTCACACAGGGCCAGGTAGGTTTGAAAAACCTTTTTCCCTTAGTAAATGAAATCATCGTTTAAAAACTGCATTTTGCATTTACTCTGGCTATCTTTGTCTAATATTAAAATTAGTTTGATGATCTGAAACATTTAAGTGTGAAAAATATGCAAAAAAAAAAAAAAGAAATCACGAAGGGGCCAAATACTTTTTCACAACACTGTACAAAGCCATAAAAAATACAGATTGTATGTCCATGCTCTTCTGTCAGATTTCTTTTTTTTATTATAAATTGTACTCTTCATTCACCTTTTTCATCCAGCTGTGATGGTAGATCATCTCAAACTCCAACAACACTCTTGCTACCCGGTTAAAGTTCCTGATGATCCTTTTTGCCTCTGATGTGGAAAGGACTCCTGGATGCTAACCAGGGTAAAAAAAACAAACAAACATAATATATTACTTGAAAGGAAAATACACTGATAATTTTACCATTACTCAGCTAGGCCCAGTCAAATTTCAATGGAAAAAGTCAGACATTCAGTATCACCTGTTGAAAGAGATCCATGGGTCCCTGGATACGGCTGTACAGCTGCCGAGCCCACATGATCCTCCCAGCCACTGGGGGCAAGTCCCTGCCAATGGGGGGGTCCAGTTTCTGCTTCATGTAGATGCGGGATACCATTTCAATGTCCCTGCCATAATTCTGTAAAATTTGCTGATACTTCTCATCAATCCCAAGATCTGGGATGCCCAGTCTGTTTTTGGTGAATTCAAAAATACAAGTGGTTCATCAGAATTCAAAAATACACCGCCAGCATTACAAATATTTAAATAAGCAAGAAGTGAAAGACTAGACCTCTGGAAACACATAGGAGTAACCACTAACAACAATGGCACTATTTTGTTTGGATGTGCCAGTAAATCTTGTGAGCCAAAATGTGCAAAAAAGGACCCTGTAACTAGCAAACCTACCTGTACAGTAATGCACAGTGTTATTGTTTACACCTGTGTTTAATTTAATGAAATGTCTACTCTGAGAATTTTTTATTTTGATTAGAGAATGGTTTAAATTTTCAGAGATTAAATAAAGCAGCAGTATTCTGTCCTATGAAGCAGAATTGACAAAATGTAGGAAATTGTGGTAAATATTTCAGAATCATTAACATTTTAACAATGGAATACCTTTGAAATGTCTCCAGCACATTTAGAGCCCTTTCTGTATTTTGAATTTTTTCAAAGGTGCTATCCATGAAACTTTTCAGTTGATTCTGGAAAGGCAAACACAGACAACAATAATATTCACACTGACAGTGAAGTGAAATTTTAAATGAACCTCCTCCTAATTAATCCTTAATCACTACCAAATTAACTTGGTTGACACACATTACAAAACAGATGATGTCAGTTTGCATTAACTTTATTTGCAAAGTACAGAGGAAACACACTAACTAGTTGCAGTGAACTTACATGGAGCTCAGAAGTGCTTTTGCAGAATTCCTCATAGTCAACATCAAAGTCGGTTCTCCTCTGGTCTAGAAAACTGTAGTGTTTTTGCTTCATGTTCAGCACAATAGCCTAACAAAAAAATATCCATACATACAAAAACATGGATATAGCATTTTTTAAAACATTTATCAGCTCTAAATGAAATATGCTCAGTTTGTCTTCTGCAGATAAATCCTGTTTTCCCAAATTTAAGCATACAGTAATGCATACATTTGGGAACATAGTATGTATATAATACTAGTAGAAATGTAACAGTGTAACTGTGTCTTAAAGCTTACTGCAAACTATGAATATTCTGCAAAGCTAACTATCAATTTCTACAAAAAACAGGTTTGCAATCTCATTCTAGCTCTGTTTGATTACTTCAAGCATGAAAGTGAAACATTTGGTTCAGTTTTTATTCATTCAGGAGTTTTCACTAAGTTAAGATAAACATCTCTTTTACAAGTGAAACATAAGAACAAATTGCCTACACACTAAAAAGAATACAACTGCACACACTTTTGTTTTTTTAGAGTGGATCAAAAGTTTGAATCTAAACAGGAAGCTACAGGTTGCCAAAAGGTGCCCATAATCTGGAGAAAGGTTGGCATACAAGTTTGTAGTATTAACAAATGGTCATCACAGGGCTGAGTTTAGAAAGTAATATTATGGACCTAATACTGAAAAGAAAAAGAGTTGGTTCTCTGTTAATGCTCAATGCAATTAATAGCTATTTTGTTATTAAGGGATATGTACAATGGTAAAACAATGTGGACATGAAATTTCACCACTGCATGCTGTCTACAATAAAAATGGGCCATGCACTGCTAAAAGTTAAAGACTTCAGTAAGACATTACCTCCCATTTTCCCTGCATTTCTGCAGTCTTTACATCCAAGGAAGCAGAAAAAAACAGATAACTCACATCAATATACTCTCAAGGGGAAAAAGTGAACATATCAATTGCAGACAAGGTGATGCATAATAACAAAGTTAAAGTATTATGTATGTATGTGTGTATGTGTGTATGTATGTCTAATGTACCTCAAGTAGCACAATCTGATTTTGTACAAAATAATGAATTGTTTTGCACCACATAAAACCATATAAAAATCAGCAGCCTGCCACTGGCATTGTAAAAGTACAGCCTGAAACTCTGTTAACAAATTTACTTACTGTAGTCGCTTGAGCAGCCATTTATTTTAAAATGCTTCTTTCAGTTATTTCTTACTAATCATCTACACGCACCCTATTAAATCATATGCTAAATGAAATGAGTGCAATTAATAAATGTATCATGATTTATCAGCACAGGCCTATTTCAATTAAACTTTATCATGTTTTTTTTTCTTTTTATTGAGCAGAATCTTTTACATATGTTCATAATATAATTTAAAAATCTACAGTATTTTAACTTTATATTTCATCTATGGAGCAGTACAGGAGATGTAAAGTTGTTCTGCTCATTGTTCTTCTATACAAAAGAAACCTTCCATTTACTATACTGACAACGCGCTCAACGGAAGATGGCAGGAGAAATACACACAGGGCTGCCTGGCAGTGACATTTAATCAGTTAATGGAATGCCTCCCTGCACATGTCTTATGAAAAGGATTTGACAACAGTTTCATATCACAGCATACTCACTTGAAACCTGGTGGCCATGGTCTCCAGTCCTTCTATCTTAGAGTCCTTTAGGACGGAGTAAGTGGAAATGGTGCCGAACATTTCGAGGATCTTGTTAAGTCTTCGCTGGAATGTGTCAAACTTTCCAAAGATGTACATCTCACTGAAGTCAAACTGTCTTTCTGAAGGAGTCTGTTCCAGCTTCTCCTTGGTTCTGTGGAAACATTGCTGGTATTCCTGGAAAACACAGTTTGATACAGAACCAAACACGTTGTTTGTTCGTCAATCCATCATTCCAAAGTGGTAAAGACTGACAGTTTAAATATAATAACTTTGCCTCATTTAACATAATATGAAAATGGCATTGTTTCTACCTACTATATCCTCATGCATGGAATATCATGTAAAATCTGCATATTTTTAAAACTGATACAAGTTTGTATTATTAAAAAATGGTCATCACGGGGTGACTTTAGAAAGAAATGTTATGGGCCTAATACTGCAAAAAAAATTGAGTTGGTTCTCTGTTAATGCTCCATGCAATTAGTCACTGTATTGCTATTAAGGAATATGTACAGTGGTAAAATTCCTGGACATGAAATTTCACCACTGCATGCCATCTACATAAAAATGGTCCATGCATTGCTAAAAGTTGAAGACTGCAGTGTGACAATACCTCCAATGTTTGTTCATCAATCCATCATGCCAAAGTGGTAAAGACTGAAGGTTTAAATATAGTAACTTTGCCTCCTTCGCATAATATGGAAATTACGTTGTTTCTACCTACTATATCCTCATTTATAGTTGCAGCAGGAATATCATGTAAAATCTGCATATTTTGATTGCTAAAAGACTGATAGAGGAGTATTTTGCTATAAAACACATTTTGTTTTCCAATACAAATTATACATTACCTGGTTAAGGCGGATGGCAGCTTTGATTTTATCAGCAACAACTTGCTGAGGTTGGTCCCATATTGAGTTTGTGCCATTATTAGTGATGTAGGCCTTACAAGCAGTGATCATCTGGTTTGTAACCTGGAGATGTAGATGGGTATAGGGATGGAAGAAATGGAAACTACAAAACATTTTGTAAATATGTATTTTATTTTTTTGCTGGGTTAATGTAACAATATCCTTAGTGGACACATTTTTTATGTGTCAAAAAAAATTTATGTATTAAAAAAAAACGCAGAATCCCATTGTAATATAATCCTGTTTATCATTGTGGCATGCTGCAGTTTAGCATGTTACCTTTACAAAAAGTGATGTAATCTTTTCAGATGTGTTGTAGTAGCGGGAAATACTGTGAATCATCCTGATGGCATTGATCAGACCTGGGATAGCATCCACCATTGATACCTTGGGTGAAAGAGAAATTATAGCATGTGTCTTTGTATAACATCTATATGTAACTTTAATTCCTTGCACACATGCAGCACATTTATACTGTATTCACAATGAATGCAGTGTATTAGGATTATTTTTTTTAACTGCAGCACACCAGTTAATCCCAGAAAAGTGTAATAAAATATTCTTTTCTCACAGGGTCACTGTTGTAGAGCGGGTCACAAAACTTCTCCAGGCTGTAGAGATACTTGACATTGTCTTTGGCCTCATTAACGCCATCTGTGATCCTGGCATCCAGTTCCCGCCATGACTAGATCATTACACATCGTTATTGGATTTAATTTAGGGGTGCTGAGGATGCTGAGGATTACAGTCTTAAAAAAACATAATCTTTTAATAAACCACTAAAATAAAGGACAGAGCAGCAAAATCAAAAAAGGAAGCATGTGGTATAGCCACTTAAACTCAGCAGTGAATGACAGTCATATCTGACCTTTATGAGCTTAGATTTGGCCATCAACAGCACACCCAGAACAGCCTTGACATCAGGGCTCTTTAGCTGGTCCAGAAGGTAGTTGAAGCGAGTCATCCGTTTCTTCCAGTGGTCCAGCTCAGCCCGAGGGCCAAGATCATCAGCCTCCTTTCTAAGCTGGTCACTCTCAGCTAAAACCTGCAGAACAGAGATATTTGATATCACTGTTGAAGCATCATGCCTGCAGTTTATCCTTTACCTGATACAGGCACATTCAAATAAAATTACAGAAAACTTGGATGTGAGAAAAATTTTTGGTAACACTTTATAATACAGTCCGCGACTAAGGGCATAATTACCCTGTAATTAGGTGTAATTTCAAGGTATTTTATTTGAAATTACAGGTATTTTACAGGAAAGGAGGCACACATTATATTGTAAGTAATTTTAAGTACAGCGTAATTCATCTGAAGTACTGCATAAGTAATTTTAAGTACTGGGTAATTTCATGGTAATTTCCGGAAAAACAAACAATATTTCTGTCATGGTCCTGGGTCTTTGGCTCAGAATTTTGAGTTTGTTTAGATTTGTTATTCATTTCTTGTGGAATTAAGTGATTTTCATATTTTAGCTCTGTATTAGTCTAGAGTTTAGCCTTGTAGTTTTGTTATCTATATTTATAGTTCTTGGTTCTTGGTTGTTTATGTTAGTTCCCCTTCATGTCCAGTCTGTCTCTGTCTCTGTCTCTGTCTCGATTCTGTGTCCTGTCTTTAGTGTCTCTGTGTTTCATTCTTTTGTCTCCCCAGTCTGTCATGTCTACGTGTCTGTTTATCCCCTGTCCCATTGTTAAGTCCCCTTGTCTTAGTTTGAGTCTCACTGTGTTTTATTTCCTGTCTTATTTTGATAAGTCCCCTGTCTCGTGTGTGTGGTATTCAGTTTTGCTTCCCCTGTCTCGTCAGGTAGATTCTGTTCAGCTGTGTTCCCCAGGTGTGTCCTCTCTACCCTGATTCCCTCCTGTGTATATATTGTCTGTGTCTCTCTGTTCTTTGTTGCATCCTCGTCACATGCTGTGTACTCGTCTCTCTGTGTGTCTCTCCCAAGCCCTAGCCTCTCAGTCAGTCTGTTCCTGCCTGGTTTAGTTATTTAGTTAATTCTGTCTTTTACCAACAATAAAGTGCATTATCAGTTCAACCTCTGCCTGCCGAGTCCTGCATTTGGGTCCTACACTGCCTGCCACACGGCCAACACATGACAATTTCTCCATAGTAAGTGCACTCTACTTTTCAGGGCGTGGGCCTTATTATGGAGTGACTTAACCTTGCCTAACTTCCAGGTATTTTACAGGAAGTAATTTTAAGCGCTGCGCAAGTTAAAAAGGACAATTGAATAATAGAAAATCCATCATGCATATCAACATAATGAATATTAAATAACAGTGTAAAAAAATAAAGATGTAAAAGGGCAACTCTAAGTCATTTCACAGTACAGCCTACGCTCCGAAAAGTACAGCGTACTTAACGATGCAAGATGGGGAAATATTACTTGTTTTTCTGGAAAGTACCATGAACATATGCAGTACTTAAAATTACGTACGCTGTGTTTAAAATTACTTATGCTTTACTTAAAATTACTTACAGTATAATGTGCATCTCCTTTCCTATAAAATACCTGTAATTTCAAATAAAATACCTTGAAATTACACTTAATTACAGGGTAATTATGCCCTTAGTCACAGGCCATATTATAACACGTTACCTAAATTTTTCTTTCAAATACTGTTTATAAGCTACTCAACCCAGAGCACTAAAGCGCTGTATCATGTTTAAGGAGAAACACGATATGCTTGAGAATCCCTTCTCACCTGTTCTATTTGTTTGATCCAGACTTTCATGCAGGCCTCTATCTTTTCTATGGTCTCTGTGCTGCTGGCAGCTGCCATGTAGTCAGATGGGCCCTTCAGTACCCGCAAGTCAAACATGTCACACTCTTTCAAGGTAACCTGGAAGCAAGCCATTACAGGATTTGTTTTTGCTGTGACGTCTATAATTTGTTTGTCTGTGAATGTGTTAGGGTTATGCAAAACCTAAACCCTTTAATTGCATCAAAAAAGCAATCTACAGTCACTTTAAGAGTTGCATGTGTCTTGCTGCTTTATTGACAATACACTTACTGCAATGAGAATGTTCAAAATGTCTTTATTTATATATATTAATCTAATTTAATTTGATGTATTTTCGCTAAGCAAATTATACTGTATATTCCTAAGTACTCTGCACAAGTATTTAATTTAGCTTTTGGTAATGCAGTGCTTTGATTAGTGACAGCATCTGTCCCCTACCTTTTCCTGAAGGCTCTCCTGTGCTCCAGCTAACACAGACACAAAACTTTCCAATGAAGATATGAAGTCCTGTTTGACAGCCTGGGTCTGGGGACTTGCCACCTCCCCCCAACCATGGTTCATCTTCCTCAGTGTTGGAATGAAGATCTCAGAGAGCAACTGCTCCACACTTTTTAAAAGACCTCCTTCTGTTGTGTCCAACATATTGAAATTTACATCCTAGACAATAGTAAAAAATGATATAATAAACATCTTAACATTCATATATTATACATGCTGCAGCAGATACGTTCCCAGCTTACAATCCTGGCAAAGAAAACCATCATGTTTAAGTTTTTGAGAAAATCTAAGATGGTGCATTATTTCTTATTTGTGAACCATATGCAGATCTGCTACAGCTTCTGACCACAAGTAGCCAAAAATAATTCTTGTGGACAAAACAGTCCAATGGGAAGATTTGCATTGTTGTAATGGAAAAATTGTGTCCTATAGTTCAATATTCCCAGTAACCCTTATTCTATTTGAGTCACCTAAACCTGGGCTAGGGTTAGGTGACCAAATACAGAAAATGCAGATCTGGGGAACATACTATTTAGGTTCCCACTATGTGTTCCCATGTGTTGTATAATTCTAGGTAATGTAAGACCCCAAGAGCAAAGAAACCTGTGTTTTTAATGCTTTAAACTCTCCTGGACCCAGCTCTCCTGGTCCACCATTGCATTGATGTCATTTTATAATAACTCAATTAATAAACACTAACATCATAAAATAGCCAAACAGCACCAGGTCCTAGAATAGCACAGCTTTGACTGTAACTATATCTTTGACCACAGGGTGAGTGGGTGTGCTGTACTCTCTCTGCTGTACTCTGCTGTGTTAACATCCAAACATCAGTGTCAACTTTGTGATATTCATACAAATAATATTTATAAATGCACAACACAGTAGCCATTTACAAAGTATAATAAGAATCAGCTGTAACTTTAGATTAATTAGCTAGCAACTTACCAGTGTTAATGAATAATTTGTCAACAACACATATTTGTGAATTTTTGGAGAACAGCTTCTCCCAGCCATGAGCCGGACACCTCCCTTATATTAATAATCCCTCTAACTTAATCCACCCATGCGTCGAGTAACTCCTGAATACCTGATGTGCCCTTAAATTTTTGAAACAACTAATTAGGAAATTTAATAAAATGGAAAAATACTCTCTTGTACAACAGTACACAAGTGCGTTCTCTCTTTCTCATTCTCATTCTCATTACACGAATATACACACACACACACACACACACACAGAATCCTGTCTTCTTCCCTCTCTAGCTGAGAGTGTTTTGTAGCAAACAGGACCTGTTATCAGTGGTGGTGATTAACTTTGCTGAAGATAGCAGGTGTTCAGTAACAATCAATAGCCAGACCCAGCTGTGGTATCACAGTGCTATTACTGAGCTCCCCCAGTGCCTCACCAGCTCTGGATATAAGAAGCTTTTTTTAGTTAATTGGACATCATGCATCACAAGAAAAAGTAAAATAAAAAATAGAAAGATTTCTTTTGTGACATTCAGTGCCTATCATTAATCAAGTTTCACAAAGTGATAAAAGTTGACTGCCCATAGTGTCCATAACCACGACACAGTCATGGTTAAATTTGTGTTTGTTCATCAGTGACTTGCACGTTTTTGATTTACTTAAAATCCCTGATAAATCTCTACTTACTCTGGAAGAAATTAATAACTTACATGTCCCAAAACAGTACAAACTGACTCACTCTGTGTATGTTCTCAGAGGTGACTGCCTTTGAAGTATTGGCTCTGGTGAAGAAGACACACACTCCGGTCAGTGCCACATCCCTCCCATCTGTTACAAACACTTTAGACTTCTTGCTGTGACCAGGCTGCTGGGCAACAGGCTGGGCGGGCACAGAGGTTGTGACTGCTGCTGCTGCTGCTCGCATAAAGGATTGGGAACAACAAAAGGTGTCATGGTAACCAACTTTGACTTCCTATTCTGATTTTAATGCTGTGGCATTTGCTTGAGAATGGATTACTTGTATGATCTCCAATCAGTGACAAAGACAGTTTCATATAACACAGAACATAGAGTTGTTGTATCGCAATCAGTTACACAGTATAACCTACATATTTTTTGATACGAGTCTAGATTTTCATGGTACCTGCTTCAATTGTTTCCGTGTCCTGATAGTAGAACATTAGGTGTGGAAGACCGTCAGCCACGAAAAACTGCTCCATACGGTCAATCTGAGAAAGATGAAAACAAAACTTCAGCATTGTTTAGCCATATTGTAGATGTGCTAACCACCACATTTGTTTTTTTTATTTGTTTGGTTTTGTTCTGTCTTTTAAACCTTGTGAAGTTGTCCATAAAAACAATACAATCTGTTTGATAATTTGTGTGCAAAGTACCTGATTCCCCTCCAATATGGCATCTTCCACATCTGCTTTCTCCAGCCCCAGGCATGAAGCCACAATACTGAGGATATAGTCATGTCTTCCATCCAGCTGAGCCCGCTTAGCTTCACGCTCCTCTTTCAACTTTTGCTAAAGAAAATGTGCAGAAATTTTAAATTAATAAATGCCAAGTTCAATTCAACAGAAATGTAACCTGCATACTTTTTCAAAGCATTCTGAATTGACCAAAGTTCAGCCATCACATGACCATCTTTCAACTGGCTGAAGCTCTCCTGTGACCATACACTTTGGCACAGGCGTTCTTTAAGTACAGTCAACCCAAAGAACCACAGTTTTTAGAGAAAGTTGGATACATATAACTTAATAATAAATAATCCTCCTTATTTCATGTTCTGCATTATTCTGATCTAATGTTACTAAACACTCAAGAATTTCATATACATGAGCCTCATTGCCATCTTTTAATTGAGAGTCCTTCTCTGTATCCTTTGACTCACTGAATATCCATACAAAAAGAGTTATCAGTTAGAATGGCTGTTCACAGCATAGCTGCTTGCATGCAATGGCTTGTGTTTTGGATGGGGGGACAAAATCAGCCACAATGGGCTGTCAGGTTCTGCTGCTTAGTAACACAGGAACAAGGTCAGCCAACAGATTACATGAAACATGGTGCTGTATGGTGTCATGGCTGCAGGGTACATTAAAAATCTCTCATTTGCCTTTTATCTCTATGGAAATAAAAAAAATAATAATATGGAGATGATAGGAATATTTGTTTCTGGCTTAAAATACTTTTTAGATTGACATTGCTATGGTCAGACAAGCCCACTTCTACAGCAAAGCAGAAAGCATCTTACTGTGAATAGCTATACCAAAAGTACACTTGCAAGCAAAAGATTTTGTATAGCAGCCTGTTGAGACATTTTTAAACAGCTGGAGTAAACTTTGACACTGAGCATGACATAATAAGTGATGAATTTTTTTCTTTATCTTTCCTCTCTTTTCCTTGTGTACACATTCATGTGGTTTCTTGTACCTTGTAGAACAGTGATTTCTATGCAGCCTTATCCTCAAATAATTTTGTCTGAAGCGGACTGAAAATGTCTGTAGTAGTCAGTGGAGATGAAAAAGATGAAAAGAATAATTGGATAGATATTAACAAATGGAAATTGAAAGAAGCATGAAAAACAGGTATGAGGAATGTAGCTGTAAAAGCCAGAGCTAAAAAAGAGATTAACATAACTGAAAGGTGAAAGAAGAGAGTTTGAATTATATGATAGATGAGTATATGGTCATAAAAAAAAACTGAGAGCTGGAAAAAAATGTGACATAAGGACATAAATATTTGGACATAAATAAACAAAGGGCAATTCTTTATATAGTACAAATCAGAATGGTTATAGGTCAAGCTATCTTGTCAGTTAGAGCTTAGAGGAGTTGGACATGTGAAGACAAAGTGAGGAGGAGCATGTCAAAGTTCCCACAGTTGGAACACGCACAAATCTGTTGGCCAAATTAAAATGGGCTGGGAAACACCCTAATCTATCCCTAATCCCACCCTATCTCACAAGCTGTGGGTGTCAGCATATTTGGGAGAAGAGCAACATATTAATACACTATGGTGGCTTTAAAACAAGACCAAGCAATACGCACAATAACATCTAAGTTTCTGTAGTGGAGAAAAGGGAAAAGGAGACAGCATTTTAGTTCTAAAAACTAAAATGTTGTCCATCTGGAGTAGAACTACAGCACCTGCAAAATATGCATAACTCTTAACTTTCACAGAAATCCTGGTAGAAATGTTAAAGATTATAATTTATCACTGCAACTTTCATTGGAACACTGCATGCATTTCATTGCTTGAAAGGTCACTTCAAAAGATATCAGGGTTGTTAGAAAGCGCAACAAAAGTCTGCACAGTTCAGACAGTTAACTCATGAATACTTTTTGACTCACAGTATATGAGGAAAAAACTGAGTTTATACAATTCTAAAAACAATGGAGCAAATTATGTGTTGTTATAACAGGCTGCTAGTAATAAAGTGCCCAAAGACGCAATTTGATTGTTAACTTGTCTGTTATGTGAAGACACAATCACACGATCTCTTGATTTAGGTCCCTTTTTATGCTTGAATTATTCATTGGTCAGTGTACAATACAGTCTCAGGTTCAAGAGCTGAACTGAAAATGAATTAAAAACTAGCCAATGTCCAAAGAAAAACCTTTAAAGACCTTCAGAAATCCTGGAGAGCTACTAAACTCAAGACCACTTAAAAGAAATACAAGGAAGTCTGGCTCCTTGGAAGCAAAATATAAAGAAAGGTGGGGTGGTTCAAGATTTTTGCACAGTATGTACACTTAATATTAATGCACTGTATGGCTATCAAGGCTCTGCTATACTATATATATATATGCTGTAAAGAATATCTTGTAACCATTCATGTGAAACATAGGGAAAAAGAGCTCCCATGTGTATGACCTATGCTTTCAACTGTGCAGTTATCGTTTTGAGACTGCTGGCCTCATTTTAAGATTAGCAATCCTTATATTTGACTTTCAAAAACAAAAAAGAAATATTGATCAATGCTAATCAAGTGCATTCAGTTTCCATCCAAAAGTATTAATTATATTATAGTTTCAATACGATCTCACCTTTCATTGCAAAATAGATGTAACATGCATTTGTGTAAACCATAACAGAACTCTGACTACAAATTGAAGCAAGCTTGGTAAAGTCTCTGGATACACACACACACACACACACACAAACATCATGGTTTGACTGTAAAAATAAAGGATACCAAGCCAACGGTTGCCGGGCGACCAGCCATTTCACACCTTCTCTCTGCCCTTATTTCAAATTGGATGAACAGCCAACTCTCAGTCTTCAGGGCAGACACAAACAATACAGACACATTGCAGTGTGGTGCAGATTATTCAAACAAGCAGACTAAGTCACCAGTGAATGCGATACACAAACACAAAAAATACCCTAGCCAACAAAAGCAGGCTCCAACAATGGCAAAAAGACACAAATCCACATTTCGTTATTCCCATTACACAGACAGAAGCCAGCGCTGACAGACCCAAATAATAACAGATACAATGCTAATAGCTTTCAGAAGCAAACAAAGCCCCGTCCTGAGATATACTATAGCGAGACTGAGAATCCCTATAATAAACAAACTGTGGCTTTTGGAATTAAAGAGAAAACGGTTGTAACCACAAATGTGCACGAGGACAGTTTGGCATCTGATAAATTTCATCAATTTTAATCCAAATCATCCAGGGAATAGAAAATAACAGGCACACACTGTCAAAGTCAACTCATTCCCTGTACATAAAGCTTTGCCATTAGATTTGTTCATTTCAAAGTCTAAATGACAGAGCCAATGGCTCATGAAAATTATGTGGAGGGATAAACTAAAGAGACAGAGAAACCTCAAATGACCCTACAATAAAAACAATTCCAGTGCTGCATGAATTCTCTTACCTGGATGACTTTGGAAACAATTTGTCTCCAGAACTGTTTTCTGTAAACCTGCGACATGACAACTCCTTGCCTCTTCAACTCAACCCGTGTATACCTTCTCTAAAACCTGCTATCACTTTCTCATCAGTATGTACACAGGGGAGCCATATACTCTTACCCTCGAAGGGTTAGCACTATCAAGTTGTCAGTGGTGAGCTCTCAGCCAGCTGAGTCTGGGCTATGCTTTCTTTATGTATAATGGCCACTGCCATTAGAAGTGTATGACTTTTCACAGCCAGCTGATGTCAGGGTAGACATGATCCCTTAAGAACAGTAAAACGTCTGCCTTATTCTGACATTCTAGTTCAAGCAATATGTCAAAATGTTAAGAGGCACTAGACTTAAAAGCGCAGGCAATTTGTGAGCTTTGCTAGATGGGGCTTCATACACTTGCTTTTAAGCTGAAAGCCTCATAGATGGATACGCACATAGAATCATTTACAGAAAGGAAAAGCTCACAGCTCTGTATGTGCACGAGCCGTGTACACTAATGAACTAACATAAAGGAATGCACACACAGATGCGCAAGGGTCACACACTCAGGTATCGCTGTCTCGCAGGATTGGCAGCACACCAGAACAAAGCCATCAGCGTTCACTGTAATGTGACTGTGCAGGTGGCAACAGTGCAAATAAGTGCTTAGGAGTGGATTCTGTGTTAAGTGCATAAACATCCATGTTGGTCCTCACCAAATTACATAGACAAAGTGGTAATTGAAGATCCTGGGCTCTAGATAAAACTTTGACAAAAAGTAGTAATTAACTCAGTGGCCTTTGCACGGTAGTTTTATTTTTTTAAACAACAGTAGCAAAAAGTCTAAATTCGGTTCCCATTCATTTTGCCACAGCAAACTTTCCTGCTTGCTTGGATGTAATTTTTGGTGGATTGTGTAGTAATTTCAAAAACAGTTAAATCAGCTCTTTTGTCTAAACTCCTTATTTGTAATATTTGGCATTTGATGCCATATAACCAGCCGCCCAACACCCCCACAACAACAAATAAATAAATAAATATGTGACATCATCATTTTGACACTCCACAAATTCTTTTGTCTGCATTTGCAGTGTCACATTTTTGCATAACGCATTCTTTGGATGTTAACAAAGGTGTTAAAATTGGGATTTATCGTTATAATATCATGACTTAAGTTTTAATCAAATGTAATCTCATGTCCACCAGTTTGTGTTGTGTGTGTGTTTTTTTTTTAAGAGACAGAATTACTACCACACGTATTTTATCGTTCTGTGACAAATTTATCAAACTTATTGTAGGCTTTTGGAATATAAAGTCATTCCATATGAGGCCTTCACGATCAGGAATGCACTAAAATGGGTTCAAACAGGCTTTCACAAATGAATAAAACATGGTTTTGTGTTGCTTTAGCTTTCCACCAGACACACGCTGCAAACGCATCAGCAGTTTACCTAAATCCTGACACATTAATGATGAATTACATTTGGCCAAAGTTGATAGTCAAGAAGCTCAAGTCATCTGTAACTTCAGAGCTCTTGGGTCACCTTACCTTGTTTTGATAGTCTGGCTTGAAATGCAGCATAGTCGCTGTCGGCCTTTCATGCTGACACTTCTTTTCAAGTCATTCCACCCTCTTAATTGTCTCTGCTTTTCATGACATCAGAGAGTTAAAGCTTCCAACAAAGAAGACAAGACAGCGAACAAGTGGCTGAGATACAGTATGTGAGCAATCAGCCTTCCTGTGTGTCATGTGAGAAAGGTTGCTGCCCTGAAATTATCAGACTGTTTCTCCTAAAAGGGTACTGCTAACTAGATAATGCGGTGTTGGATGACCTCCTGTCAGCAGGGTAATTATCAAGGTCCAACTCTCACCTTACAAGTCTGTTACAACAATAGAGTGAAGGATGGAGGATGGTGGGTGGGGGTGGAAGGAAAAGGTTGCTTAATACAGCATTAGAAGGAAACAGTATCAGATAAAACCTCTTAAAAAAGACAGAAACAAAAGTGGATAAAAATATATGTTGCATCATTGTAGTACGAATTAAAATGACTCTATTCAAGAATGTGATACTCTCCTCTTAAAGGAAAAAAATGTGTCACACACTAGTCTTTTGATATAGCCCAGTGTGCGTGTCACTATAGAGCTATAATATAATTTAACAGGCAGTGACAATTTGCTTTCAAAGCAAGCAAATTATTACAAGTGCACCGGTTGCACCTAAAAATTATATTAACATGGAAATAAGGTTTAAGCAAGAGTAAAGCTTGATGCTTATAGCAAAAGAAGCTGATACAAGAACATCACATGGATCAGCACTTAAAGAGTATAGAATTTAACTCAATACCATGTACACTGTGTGAAGCAGTAAGTGTAACATGATTATTTGATTGATTTATTAAGTTACCTAACTGGTGTATAGGTTGGTTGATATTATCGGCCTATACTGTGCAATCACAAATATATCAGTATCTGCATTTATTTTGCCCGACATGTGGCAATGTGATGTTTAAAAAAACAATCTGTTTATTCAATCAGGCATTATGTCAGTTTATTATGTAGTTCATTCAGCAGGATGGCTTACACGCCTTTGAACTCCATTGTTTAAGATACTTCCAACACTGTCTGCCTGTAGCAGAGCTGATCAGACAGTGATGAGGTGAGGAGGTATCCCCATGCTAGAGAGAGAGAGATTTATTATTAAAACATTTTCTTGTTCTTGCTTCTGAAATGTGAGATCGTGCTGCTTCTTTCCATGTCGCTGCAAGCTTAAATAGTTTTTGTGACATTTTACAGGCTCAGTGAATAATCTGGAAGAAAAAATAGATTAGAGCATAATGAAATTAAGTATGCACTACACCTCTCATGGGGTAACCATAATTATTTAACCAGAGATCATGCATGCACACACACACACACACACCACCACCAAGTGGTACAGTGACATCCAGCAGATGAGAAGCACAGCCCTCTCCACAAGAATTTGACTGTGAGTCAGATAGTGAAGAAATGGTTGCAAAGCTTTGCATTAGAGAGTGGTTCGGTCATCAATTTTTCACTATTCCATGGCTGATTTTTTTGTCTGGAACTGCCTGGTTGTGAGCAGCCGTGAAACATGAGAGTGACTGTAAATTATAAATGAGGGGCTGGTGAGATCTGAAGACACAGACAGACAAGGGTTCACTGTTTTGCACAGTGACTGCTCAAAATGACAGAGACACAGACAGTTTAAGCATATATGTTTAAGAAAGATGTGGCTCAAAAATGTCGAGCCTAATACAGTTCTGTGGACTCTGTTTATTCTCTTTTCATGGACAACGCTGTCTACTTGTATTTGGCGCTGCTGGGTGCAATGCCGAAAATTAAATCCAATGAACTGCCATTGCTTTATCTGGTCTGTGTTTTTGCTCAATGCAGGAATACCTTAGCTAATGTACTCTTTCATTATGGTCAGTACTGCACAAAAATAAGCATTAAACTGGAGTATTTTGTATGAAGTCAGTGGGTCTGGCACACAGACTGGGAGTGCAGGGGGCTTTTGTTACTACTGCTGATGTCTACTGCATACTAATTGAACGTGTACTGTATACTGTAGTAGGGTGTAAAGTGCTACATTTAGTACTGCACTGCTCTTGGGGGACAAGGAAGCATAACAGTTTAACATTTCTAAAATGTGTGAAAGGCAACATTTCAGATGACCAATTAACTGGGAAAAGGGTTATATAGAATAAAGATTAAAAGTTAAACTAATATAATAAACTAATATAACTTCCATTCAATCCTGGCCTAATCTTAAATGACTGGGTTAGCACCTACAAGTGAAAGGAGATTTCTAAAACTAGTGTGTCACAGACCCCAAAAAGACCAGTCACTTTGATATTGACAGAGTTCCACATGAATGTTAGAAACTAGATGCTCATTGCTCATTTCAAGTTTACTGTTCAGCTGTCTTTGTGCAACATCCTGTGGCTGAGCCAACAACATAGCAACTATGCTGTGAACACCTCACCATCTAGTGGACTGAGGCTGGCAATACAACCACCGCGCAGGTTGCGCTACAGCTATCTTTGACTACTGCTGTTAGGTCAAAGAATCTAATAGTGTAGTAGTGAGTCTCAGAGCAATTTTCAGAAGGGATTAGAGAGCTCCTGAGGTGAAAATGAAGTGCAGATTAATCCCATCACAGTCTTTTTTTTTTTTTTCTCACAAAAGAACGAGATTTCTGGTGTATGGCTTCACTCCTGCAGCTCATTATCTTACTAGGTTAGCTACATCTTCCTGTGCTCAATTACTGCAGTATTATATCAAAGCTTTTCAATTAATGACAGAAATAACTGAAAAATAATCCTATATTGAAAATATGGTAATGCATTCACAATAGATAGATACACAAAATGTATATATCCTGAACTTATTTACAGCTTATTACCTCTTGCATTCACAGATTTCCCTTCAGGGCAAAGTTAAAGTGTTGCCAGTGTACCAAGATTAAATGTGAAAATCTGATTGATTTGGTTGATTTGACTTAACTGGGCAGCTATACACACTAAACCAACAAAACAATCCAGAGATATATTGAAGACATAATTTACAAAAATCGGAACAATCGCCTACAAGTGAAAGGAGATTTCTTAGTTTTTAAAAAAGAAAAATTAGCGTTTTTATTTGAACAATAATGTACTTATAAATTAATAATAATGTTATTCATAATTGTATTACAATTATTTTTGCAAGATCCAAACCAAAAATAAACCCACAAATAAAAATAACAATGGTGACTTTAAGAAACCCTGAGCATTAATAGTTAATTGTTATTCTCCCTCATATATAAGTATTTGGGATCAAACCTGCATCTCCTTGAGTGATTCCACAGCTACAGAAGGCTGGGTGGGTCTGTTCCTGTAGCTGACTTTAGCGATCCGGGAGCTGAAGGACATGGCTCCAACATTCCGTCACAGAAAGGCCTCCTCAGTAACTAAATTTTAAATCAACAGCTCCACTTGTCCCAAGCAACGTGGAAATAAGATGTTTTACTCCGTTATTTTTTGGGTACAATTTCCCGTGATTTGGTTGACGCTCTCACTTTGCAGGAAGGTCCCTCGTGTTGTTAGTGGTTTCCAAGGTAACAAGGCATTTGGAAAAGGGGGCAAAGGGACAGAGGGCTGGTGTTCAAATAAATGTGGGACATTTTTGACTATTTTGTTGCAAGTGTTTCAGAATACAACGAGCCTTGGCTCAAAATGGCCATGGAATCGGCTATAGGCCTTCGAGTCACAGGGGCAGCCACGCAGATATAAACATGCACTATATGGACAAAAGTATCACCTATACACCTACAGGAGCTGCTCAGCCATGAAGCTCCCGGCGCACACTTTTTGATGTTAATGCCAGAGGAGGTTTGGAAATCTGCAGTTACTGAATCAGAAGAGCGTCGGAGACTTTTACGCACACAATGTTGAAGTTTTAATTACTTATTATTTTACAATAGAAATACTAATGTAGATTGCTGATAAACCCGTTGATCTGGAGCGGCCCTATTATCACTTCAGCAGGCTGATTCATGTGTTGCAATGACTGAAAAGCAGTTATTCCGCGCATGAGCTGCTGTGTTTGAATCCCAGGTCAATATTTTATGCAGCACTACCACCTGCTGTTCAGACCAATGAACTACAAGATGAGGTTGAATATTCTCTCCATCGTTCACAAATGAAGCATTCTGCACCCCTCCATATTCACTGGCATGTGTGGTTTATCAACGCAACCCCTTTACCCCTTCACGCTGTAATGTATCTTTTAAGGAAGTTAACATGAGCAGTATCCCCAGTCTGACCTTTTCCTCTTCAGACACCCGCAAACAAACGCAACATTTAAATCCCTTCCTCCGCTATTTGCCCAGCTGCGCCACTTAACCTCAGTATTTGCTATGAAATAATTTCAAAATGCAACAACACAAAATGCTGCCAGTTTAAAGAAAGAATTAATAAATATTCCCCTACAGTAGCTTCCTAAGAAAACAGTCTGTTTTGATGACTGATTTTGACTTTTTCTGCCTTCCAGCAGAGCATCATCTGCATCGCCCCTCTTTTATCCACATTTGCAAATTTGCAAATCTCCCTCTCAGGAGAGGAGACAATCCTCTTCAATTTACTGAAATCAGCAGCAGCTTTTTAGAGTTTAAGAGTCAATGAATATGTAACTTGCTCTACAGCATCATGGAGACACAGGTTCAAACTGTAAATGATGCAGTGAATGACAGTCAGGTTAGGCTTTAACTTTTTACTCAGGGAATGTGGCTGCTGGTTTCTATCAGCCCATCACAGCAGCTACAGCATCACCTACAAAGTAAACAACATGTGTCTGTAGAGACACCCTTCATAACATCAGGTTGTAACTGCAGGATGTCACAGACAGGAGCCAACTGCAGTTCAACAAGTTGAAATAAGAAGCTGTAGAACTCACCCTTTGTAGGGAATTCTGATGTAGATGATCAGGTATGTGTTTGACACTCAGTAGGAATATTTCTGGGATTTTTGTGAGGCTCCTGTAAAATCTGATGCTCTGAATCCTTTTCATTTCTCTTTTTTCTTTTAGCTAGTGGTAGTTTTGAGGTTGAAAAAGCAGTAGTATAATGGTGGCGTGATCAAAAGTTGAAACTCAAGAGGATCTAGATCATCCCCCCTTTGCAGTGTCATCTGTACTGTACTTTTCAGATTTGCTCCTCTCCTTTGCCACTGATCTTATTGATTTTCCACCCATGACATCAATGAGTGCTATCTCCATCACTTCAAGGGATGTTGAGCCCCAGGCTGTTTTCCTTTTGTAGTTTCTTGTCCTCATAGCTTTTCTTCAATGTCTAACATGTTAGGCCATTAAAGACTTCAGGTGGGAATATATGTATGATTATAATCTGGTGCAAAGCATCTTCTGGTCCTCATCACAGAATGATTTGATGTACACTTCTCCAATCAAGTCTTCACTGGCCTAAAATGTATACACCTCTGGATGTTAAAATGATAAATGATGCACTGTTATAAGACCTGTGTGTCAAAGAGCTGTAAAGCAATCATTCATAATTAAACCATTCTCTCTTTTTCAGCAAAGGTATAAAGTTTCTAATCATACATCTCTTTCTTCCAGATGAAGATGTCATGATCTCTAAAGCCATCTATGATGAACTCCAAATCCAGCATGACCAGCTTCTGACAGTGTGTCAACCTGCAAGGTCAATGCAACACATTGAAAGAAGAGAATGAACAGCTGAAGAAGGCACTTGGCAAAACAAGGTTTTATTCCAGCTTGATCAGATACAAAGCTCATGAGTTCCTTTCCTTTACAGGTCTTACCACTATTATTTTTGAGTGTTTTTTTTTTTTTTTTTATCAAAACTGAA
>VUQS01069207.1:0-19620 GCA_015108495.1 Heterochromis multidens
AAGTCTTGGTACGCTGAAGCATCAAGAGTTCCTTTCACTGGAATTAAGGGGCCGAGCCCAACTCCTGAAAAACAACCCCACACCATAATCCCCCTCCACCAAACTTTACACTTGGCACAATGCAGTGAATACTTTTGGCAATATAGTGTATCTGTTGCTGTCTACATAGTCAGTAATTCACATTTAACAGATATTCACATTTAACTATTACATTTGCACTCAGCAGCCTTCCTGTTCTATAGGAATATAACCAGAATACAACCAGCTGGCAGCCAGTTGAGTCGAGTCCCCTTGAGTTGTGCTCATTGACAAAGACTCATTCAGACTGATGGCAACATGTTGGCAGTCTGTCTACATTTATAAATTAGACAGCAATTATTTGCAAACCTTCAACAATCTCTCTGAGAGTGATTGCAGTCAGTCCAAGTCAGACTGTGACTGTTTGCAGAAAAGTTGCCTCCTATCAGGCAACCTGTGCAATTGCCTTGCGATCAAAAATGGTTATGAATGTTCAACGTCCTCAAGCTCTAGGTAACTATTTAGTCACCTCAAGTTGAAATCGGTTGCAGAATACAATCACCAGGCAGCCACTGGTTTTTTTGTAGATGTAAGGAGGTTGTTGTCCTATTTTTACTCATGTGACTGAGCCATCAGCTTGCTCTGAATTAGGAGATAGATTTGTCAAGCTAAGTGTGTCCAGTGTTGGATGGTTTTTCAGTTGAGCCGATTTAATGCAAGTCTGCTCGGCTAACGTTATCTCAGGATGGTGGTGCAGGAGATGACTTGTTCACAGTATTCCCAGATTATTTTAATTTATTTAATAAAATACTGATATTTGGTGTCCCTTTATCGATATAATATATCAGACAAAATATCGTGATACTGGGCTGTATCGTTTTTCCCCCCCACCTCTGGAAAACAGTAGAAATAACTACTCTATTTGTACATTCACAAATACATGTATGACAGATTATCCAAATGCCTCCTTTACACTGGTTTATAAATGCTCAAGCCTCATTTCCACCTCCCATAGGCTTCGTAGAAGCTCTATTAAACATCTGTTTGCAATCCAGATTGTGGCTGCTCAAGAAGAGTGCCAAGGCTAGAAAGGCTTTGTCTAGTACACAGAGTACTCTACATGCACAGCAAGGTGGGGCTAGCAAGCATTTACAAGTGACAGCAACAAAACATTAGGCTACCTGCTTACTGAACAAACAAGTGAAGCAGACTAAATCACCACATTGGGGAAAAGGTCGCCTCACCTCGTACTCTTTGATACTTCCTTTCCAAGTGCAGCTTTCATTGATACAAACAGCTGGCAGATTTTCAACTTCCCTTCGAACCGCATTGTCTGGGAAAGCCTAAAAAAACAAGAGAAAATAAAAAGGAATCTGTTGTTGAGCTGCATCTGTGAAACATGTGTCCAGCTGCTGTGTTCCACTGTATACATCAGCAATGTCAGAAAAGCTGTACATTCAAAACATGCATGCATTTATTTTTCTTTTAATAGTCATACAACCTACTGTAAGTTTACATATGATTTGAATTGTACAAAGATATTCTGTTTATTATCATAGACAACAAAAAAAAGTATACTCACACATCCTTGTTTTAAAATCGAGGTAGGCTCCTCAAAAATATCCTCTTTGATGCAAGCATTGCATTTCTGGGGTCCATTACTGCAATTAAACAACAACATAATAATAATAATAATAAAATAATAATAATAAAAAATATGCAGTATTGAGTTAGCTAGTCATGGCATGTAATGGTATTGAAGTAATTTTATTTTATGCTACTTTGTACCAGAATTTACTATTCAATACTATGCATTATTTTCATTTTGACAACTTGAATTACTAGTTAAACACTTAACTGTTAAATTATATAAATTTTAAAGATAAACAATATTAGTAATCGCAAGATTTTATACAGAAAATAATTTTTTAATCATAACTCACCCATTTAAAATTATATTAATGTTAAAGTTTGATAAGGCTGCCAGCTCTCAATCATGTTTGTGCTTTTGGTGACTTTTGCAGCATTTTTTAATGTACTTGTCTGACCGGTAAAAGAGTTTGTTTATGATTATTTATACTAACATTCTGTCCAATGGGCTCATGAGAGAAAATCTAGCATTTTATATATTAGTCAGGAGTCTGTGTCCAATAGCCTACCCTTTCAGTCTATGGTAGCACATAGCTCCAAACCGAAATATGATCAAGTCGGGGTCCAAAAACACAGGACTGTGACAACTATGACACTGAAGTTGAGGTTTCGGAAAACAGCATTCCACAAAACAGTATGCATCTCTCTGATCTGTGTGACCAGGAAGTTTCAGACTCTGACTCAGTTTTCTATGATACATCACAGAGATTGCATCAATGATATCACTAATAATACTAATCCAATGTAAGTACTCATCTATTAGCAGTTAAGCGCTAATTACTGCTGGAATTAAATACTGCTGGATTATTATAATTTAGGTACTAATACTAATTGGACTAATTTAAAACCTGCTGATTAGCATGAGAGTTAAGTTTTCCATTTCTCTGAACCTGATGAAACTCCGTGATTTATTGTCAAGGCCAGCAAAACTTCCCAAGTCAAACAAATCAAAGAGATTATATTCCCAAATCAAGTTTGGTCCATGTCCCATTTTTCCAATTCCTAAATCTGACTTGATATGCTTTTTTTTTTTTTTTCTTTGTTAGCTTCATAATTAAATAGCAAAATAATACACAGTTTCATTTTTCAATTTGGAATTCGTCATTCAGTATAAAAAAGAATGAATGGTAAACCAGTGGCTGGGGAGTTGCTTATTTACACATCCAGCAATTACAGAGTAACAGCATCGTTCATTTGGAGTGGTGTTTGTGAAAACCTGTCAGAGCCAACATCGGCTTTCTTTTTTTGTCCCCATCATCCCCTCAGGGAAATATCTGACTCTTTGTTCACCAGCAAGTTAGCTGGTGTATAGCTGTGCACAGCTGGTGTATAGCTGCTCAGCTAAAACAGTCAATTTGGGGACAAGCTCCATGAAACTGAACAAAGATGGATGAGCAACATTACTATATATTAAAATATTAAAGATTAAATCTAAATATTTCCAATCACTTCCAAAGCACTTATTTTAGCCTTTGGCCATTCAGCTCCTCACCTCACAGTCCTGTTAAAGCAGTAGGAACAGAAGCGATGTCCACACTGGGCTTGAAACGGCCGTCTGAGTATATTGTGGCAGCAGTTGCACAGGTGTTTGTCCTCCAGCTTATTGCCCAGGATCTTCTTGGGGAAGCCGGGCTTATTGCTCTCCATAGATGAAGGAGGGGACGGTTCCTGTGTGGCCATGGTGCCTGTTCACACGTCACACCTAGGAGAGAAGCAAAATGTCAAGACCAGGAGATGCAACAGTTTCACTTTCAGATTTCATTTAGATATTCACTGTTTTCTCTTACACCCAGTAGGCAACCAATACTCTACAGCTGAAAAAGCAGGATTTTGAAACAAGGCCCCTAGAAAACAGGGCTATAAGAGGGAGAATTAAGAGCTTTCAATAGATTCAAAGTATAAACAAATTTTAACAACTCATAATGCCACTGGGACTCCGGGATTGCATTTCCTGGTTGCTATTTAAGTTGTGCCTTCATCTACACATTTATTATCTTATTTATCTTTTCCTTGCCAGTGTGTATACTGATTAGCCACAATATTAAAACCACCTCACAGGCCAAGTGACTGACATTAGTCATCTCATTAGAATGCAATCTTCTCCTGGGAAACCTTAGGTCCTGGCATTCATATGGATGTTACTCTGACACATACCACCTTTGTAGACATTGTAGCAGCCCAAGCATACCTCACTAGGTCAAATGCACTGGCTGACGTCAGCAGCCTCCCCCAGCAGGACAATGCAACTTATCAAACTGCAAAAAAACAGCTCTGGAACACGACAAAGAACGCCAATGTCTCAGTGACACAACAGGACACTGGCTGCATTCCTGTCTTCCTGCTGTGACAGGTCAGAGCAATTCAATCCAATTAAATTTTATTTATATAGCGCCAAATCACAACAACAGTCGCCTCAAGGCGCTTTATATTGTAAGGTAAAACCCCAACAATCAGATGAGCAAGCACTTGTGACAGTGGGAAGAAAAAACTCCCTTTTAACAGGAAGAACCAGGCCCAGGGAGGGGCAGCCATCTTTTGGGGTTGGGGGTGAGGGGAGGGAGACAGGACAAAAGACGCGCAGTGCAAGAGAGCCTATTCCAGCAGGACCTCCACGTCAGCCAGCAAACAACACATCACATCAGCTCTTACATTTCTGTAGTGCAACAATATTGATTATTTTTATCACTACTTAATCTGCTGATTGTTTTCTTGACTAACCTGTTTCTGCAACGCCCTCTGGTGCACAGATGCCAGTTTGCTTGGATATGAAACAAATTGCTAGTCTTCAACTCAGTGGCAGCTTTTAAGCTCTAAATATATAGTATTATTACTTTATACTGTAGGTGCTGCTGTTGTTCTGCAAGTAATAAAAGTATCTTTCAGGGCGGCACAGGTGTGCAGTGGTTAGCACCATCACCTCATAAGGTCCTGGGTTCAAATCCACTGGCTGGCTGCGGTCCTTCTGTGTGCAGTTTGCATGCTCTCCCTGTGTCTGTGTGGGTTCTGTCTGCACATACTCTGGTCTCCTCCCACAGTCCAAAGTCATGCATGTTAGGTTAACCGGGAATTCTAAATTGGCCATTAAGTGTGAATGTGAGTCTGATTGGTTGTCTGTTACTCTGTGTTAGCCCAGTGATAGATTGGCGACCTGTCCGGGATGTACCCCGTCTCTTGCCATATGACAGCTGACTCCAGCCCAACCACAACCACGAATGGATAAATGGAAGAAGATGGATGGATGGATGGATGGAAACACATTTTTATTTTTATTTCAAGCAGCACGAGTACATATAAAATTTTAGGATTTTAACACATCGACCTAAAGTTTGGGGGACATATAGACAAGAACTGTTGCAATCAAGAAATCTGAAGAGTTTTATGATATAAACATATTTTGGTAGCTTTACTATTAAACAATACATAAACTCATCAATTTAGGGTTAACAATGGTTCATAAAATAAAATAAAATAAAGGAAACATTACTGTTTGATCTATAAAGCGTCAGAAAATAGTGAAAATCATTTTATATTGTTCTAAAGCCCAAGGCAATCGAATTAAAATTGCTTGCTCAACAACAGAAAACCAATCCAGTTCGGTCACAGACTGGAAGTATTGCAGAGAGTCAGTATAATATTTGGGACCCCTGGGCTTCTGGGGCTCTGGAGCAGCTTGTGATCCAGTGCTGGCTGGCCTTCTTCCTGACATGACTACATGATGCTCATGTGTGTGGCAGAGCATCACAGGCCAGCTGGAAGGCCCACACCCTTTGTTTACATTTCCACTCTGCATTCATGGCTCCTTGCAACAAAGTGACGAGGATCGTGTCTCTTTCTAGTCCAGCAACACTCGCTCAGCTCAGCCTACCCAGTAACGATGCTGACAAATGGCACATCCATTGTCTCTGCTCTCCTTCCCTGTCGCTGTTGCTAAGCTATCAGCATCCGTTAGTCAGAGTAGTACCCAGCACACCGCCACGCCCCTTTGAAATTTGAGGCTTGCTGCTTGCAAGAGACCATTTACTGGAAAAGCCTTTTGCGAATGCTGTTGCAATCAGCAGAGTTTGGACTCACCAGCGTTTTATTCTAAGCTGTCATCGCGTGCAGAGGCTGGGAAATCACCTTTCCTGGTCGCAGGTTGACGCTCGCGCTCTGTGCCGATATTATATGTGGTTTTGCAGCCGGCTGGAGGTATTTTCTTTAACGTTAGCCACATAATATAGATGTGGACCCCAAGCGCGACGGCTGTTATTGTCCAATATCGCCATTGCACTTTCAGATTGGGCGTTACGTCATGCGAGGGGCTGAACGCGGGTTGAGAGGCAGACGAGATGGAGAGGCGTCCGAGTCATTGGTCCACAATCCAGAGGAGGCGGGTTGTTCTGCTGTCGGAGATTGTAATGTAATGGGACCATTATACTCGCCGCATTGGTCGTATTGCGCGCAAACAGTGACGTCGCCACACCTCAGTACCATTTATACCAGTGCTGAGGGCGCGGGTACTCGCTGCAGTATTCTCCTAAACGATAGGTGTCGTGACTCAGACAAAGTTGCCACAACAGCGCTGGTATAGGAGGAGAAGAAGTCAAAACAAAGAAGCAAAGAAGTCGCGAGTGTTTTGTCAAAGTTTTTTCCTGAAAGCCTGATCTTTTCAAACTCTTTCACCATCTCCCTCTGTATAATCTGTGAATGTCTGAGCTTCTCCACTGATATATCATTAAACTGGCAGTAAAAATCATGCACTTGGGTCTTCAGCCCTGCAGCGTCAGCCGCGGCATCCACTGCTGGCACCAGCGGGTGGAGCTCAGCGCAGTTCGCGGCCCCATATTGGGCACATTACACATCGACATCACACTCACTCCTGTTTGTTTCTCTTTTGTGCAATATTGCATCTTTACATAGGCTTTTGATGCATATTTAAAGATACACTTTTTTAATAATTATATTAATTCCTCCAATTAAAATATTTACAGTTGTGGCAGTATTCAAAGCTTCATTAAGACCTAAGAATAAACTACAGTATTACCCAGTGGTTGAATGTAACTAAGTGCATGGTTTTATTACTGTGATTGAGTATGTTGAGGTACTTGAGTTTGGGTTTTGTTTTTTTGTTTTTTTTAAAGTAGCCAAAGTAGCAGATGAAGTACAAATGTGAGGTATGAAGAAATAAAGTAACTCGTATTTGTAGCTAATGTGGTACAATTCTGGAGTAAATGGACTTGAGCAAAGGTACCTTTGCTCAAGTCCATTTATTATTCAGTAGTACCGTACTACTGAATATTACTGTACTACTACTGTACTACTGTAATACTACGTACTACTGTAAATAGGCTTTTAAAAGTAGTGTTTTATTTATTTGAATACTTTTAAGTCTTTTCCACAGTTTACTTCACTCTCTCCTTAACTCCATATACAAGGAGAGACAACTTTTGACTTTCTATGACTTTATACACCACTTTGCATTTAATCATTAGTGCTCTTTTCCACAGTGTGTCTTTTGTCCTGTCTCCCTCCCTTCACCCCCAACCGGTCGCATCAGATGGCTGCCCTCCCTGAGCCTGGTTCTGCCGGAGGTTTCTTCCTGTTAAAAGGGAGTTTTTCCTTCCCACTGTTGCCAAGTGCTTGCTTATAGGGGGTTGTCTGATTGTTGGGGTTTTTCTGTATTATTGTAGGGTCTTTACCTTACAATATAAAGCGCCTTGAGGTGACTGTTATTATGATTTGGCGCTATATAAATAAAATTGAATTGAAATTGTACTTTAGTGCTGTAATGGAGTAAACTGCCTCTTGGGCACTTCCTGGGTGAGGTTTTCTGGGCATGTCCTAACAGGAGGAGGGCCAGGGGTAGACCAAGAACATGCTGGATGTATTATATCTCTCGGCTGGCCTCAGTGTTCCCCTGGATAAGATGGAGGAGGTGGCTGGGGAGAAGGAGGTCTGGGCTTCTTTGCTTAGACTGCTGCCACTGTGACCCAGCCACAGATAAGCGGAAGAAAATGGATGGATGGATGGTCAATGTACCTGGGTCATTCTGTGGAAATCTGACCCCCCTCAGAATCAGCTGGGTTTTTTCTACAAAAACTTTAGTATATTTTATGAAGCCATGGAAAATTGATATCCATACCATGAATATTTTCTGACTCACAGGCCCTCAAAGTACATAAAGTCTTATTTTTTCCAGCATCTTTGAGCTCTTATAACTTCAACAGTATGGAAGCTAGCCAAATGAAACTTTAAGGGATGAAAAACACATTTGTCTTCTGTTAAAAAATGCACCCAAATTCAATTTTCCACTCACTCCAAGTTGGCAAAACTGCAACAATTTATTGTAGAGTAACAGAAAGGACCAAGCAACCACTGGTACGCTGGATGTTTGATCTGTTTTCTTATAATTCAGTAAAGAAAACTTGAAAAAAAGAATTTTGGAAATGTTAAAGAGTCATGTCATCATGTGGGATGGGTGGCTGGTCTGGAGCAAGGTGTTTTAATTGTTTCTCCACCTATGCCTTTGCCATACGTGGCTGTTTTTATGGCTTTTTTTCTGCAATAGGCATATAATGATTCCTATGAAATGTTAGCTTCATATATCAAATACTTTTCTAGATATGTTTTTTTTTTTTTTTAAGCCCCGTCCAACTGACTTTCAGGACCCTCTTTTTTTGTGTATTGTAATCTGAAGCAGTGTTTGAACATGAATATCTCAAAAACTATTAAAGATAAAAGCCTGAAATTTTCACTGTTCCTTTTTTACCGTCAAAGTGAATCAGGATCTGCAATTTAGGACAGATACATTAAAACATATCTGAGTACTGGCTATTTAAAATATGAAGGAAAAAAACTTCAAGCAGTCCTGTAAAGTCCGGTCCTGATAAAAAAACTTCACATTGCAAAAGAGACAATTTCTGAACGGTTTATAGTTATATTTCACAATAATGCAAAATACTTTTCAATGAGAAATTCTATTTTCATTTAACTTTTATGCTGGATTGAGCAAATACGACAAGTTCTAAAATTTCACAGCAATCATTATAAGTGTTCAAATTTTCTACCATAAAATTTTTATGCAAATTGGACACGGTTGAGCAGAAGACTTGATTGATTTGAGATGGAATGACCCATTTGTGATGAAGTATTATTGTATACTGTAGTAAAGTGAATACTTCTTTCACCACTGTGAGCAGGTATTCAACCAAATGATCATGCTCTTAGGTTACATCAGTGCTGTTTGCATTCATTTGTCTGTGGTCTGTAGGTGTGTCACCTGGCTGAGTGATGAGCCTTACGTAACCTGGTCCTTCTTAATAAATACAAACACTGTTGTTAATACCAGTTTCAACAAACACTTCATGAGAGCCATTTATTTTAGAGCTGTAATACAATCACAAAGGCACAGGCTGTGATCTAAAGAGTCACAACTAAAGTTAAAAACAAAGTTTTTTCTCCTGCTTCTGAAACGATTGCCTGGTCTTCTAATACACCAACAGAAAATGAAACTGAAGTTAAAGTGGGAACAAGGTAAATGCAGTACACAGGATTACTGCTAATTTTGAGAAACTATTCAATTACATATGAATGAAACAGCAGTTGGTTTGTAAGAAAATGCTTAGTCAAAATTCCACACTTCTAATAAAAATACATTTTAAACTCATCCGATTTGCTCGTATTGTCATGTGATTTAACATGATTTTACTACACAAACTCTAGCAACGTGCACCAAAGCAACACATGTACTGTAAATTTCTATCTGTAGACATCACACCATAGGAAAAAGCTGACTATTGTGCAATCATCTTTTGACGAGTGATTCATATCCATGATAAAAAATATAACTTACTGATATTTTAATGCTAACAAAAATATTGACCTTGACATGAAATAGAACCTTTGGACCTGACAACTTAATAACAGTCTTACTATTGTGAAAAGCAACATGAAAGCTCTTAAATAAATAAAACATACTCATTTCACTAACACTACCACTGGCAAACTAACACACTGCTTCAGCAAAGCTTTTTTTTTTCTGTTTAAAAAAAGAGAGATAAAATAGTCCTGAGTGCAAAAGGGAAAGAAGCCATTATTGCACAATTTCAATTCACACAGCCTAAAGAATGCTTTGTGTATGAGCTGTCCATGCTTTGGCAAGAGTTATGACCAAATCTGATCACGGCTAACCTGCACAACTCAAGCATGATCTCTTCTACACAACAGTCTTCTGTATGGAAAATACAACACACGACAGTCTTCTTTTAAGTCTCCTCGAGGAGTTTCCGGAGGTTTTTTTGAATCTGTGATGAGAAAACAAACACAAGTTAGACAGCTGAGAGCGAGGGATAGTTCAAAATTCAGAATTATGTTAAACATGTTGCAGCACAAAGACTGGACACTGACAGCAACAGCTTGCTTTGCACAACTCACTTATTAACACATAATGTATTGTTAAATTTACTTCACAAAATGTGAAAATATCGAACACCACTTTATTCCTATCAAAAGATTTTCAAAGCCAAAACTTCAGGATAAAGCCATATCACATGTAATGTAATTATATTCATATTTTTGTTTTTTAGATGTGCACTCTTAAAAAAAACTAAAACTTTCTAAAGCTACCTGTCTTGTTTGTCCTCCTGAATGTACTGTAAATAAAAAAATGCTGTAAACAAAAATCTAAAATGTTGTGGTTTTACAAGGAGTCATGTGGGGCTATTTCTTTACCGAGAGAAGTGGCCAAGCAGAAACTTCCAGGGCTAACAAATTAAACCAGCATGGGGGAAAAAAAAAAAACCCCATTGAGATTCCTGAAATGGCCACTTGAGACTGTTGCCAAAAGTGAGTCAATCCCTAAAGGCTCCCATGTTTAAACTAAAAGCATTAAAAACATGTTTACAGCTTGGTACAAAAATGATTTGGACCTTTATACATAGTTTGTTTCTTTAGTTTGTGGGAGTTGGGTGAACCTTTTACACTTGGCCCTGCTAACTGGAATGACTGAACATTTTTAATGTAATTATCTGACAACATGGTTTTCTGCATGGTACATCCTTCCAAGACATTTGTGCTTCATGCACCTGTACCTTGCACCTGTATAGTTTATGGATGCAGCTTAACCATGCTTGCTAGTATTAGATTATCATTTTTTTTCTGGCTACAAAAACAAAAACAAAAACAAATGCTAATTTTTGAGTCCAAAACTGGTGAATGAGGGCTACACCTATATGTCATATACAATCTATGGCACGACATGTTGCTCACTTTTATGCATGTTTTCATTATTTTCGCCAGTTTCACTGTTAAAGGGAATCCTGTCTTTGCCGTAGGATATATTTGATGACAAATTCTGAGAGAACAGCACAGTCAGAGTCTGTGAAGAAGGTACAATTTCTTAGATTCCCTGGATTTGGTTCAGCTTTATTGGCAGATGCGACATTTTTCTATCACACTGCTGGAAGTCTTGTGTCAATAGTGCATTGCGCAGTACTGACTGCATTGATTGCATTTACAGCTGCTTGGAGTGAGGCAGAGTGCACTAGCTGCAGAGGGAATGGACTACTGGAGGGACATTAATATTGAGATTATGTTAGATGAGGACGGCGCCTTAGAGGGCACTTCCAGGTGCAGCTGCATACAGCTTTACTTGTCCCAGTGTGACTGGCCACTTTAAAACTCACTGGTTTGGCCAGAAGTTGTTAACATTTGTATTTGCTATTTCTGATGAGTATCAATACAGCTCTTACTTTGAATCAATTCCTCATAATCTTTGTTTTTAGTCACTGATTATAGTTTTGATTATAGTTTGTTCTACAAGATAAATATAACTCAATGTAAATCAATATAAAGCTCCACAACAGCTTTTAGCTACTTAAGTATTTTTGATATACGCTTAGATTTTAATACAAAAGTGAACATTGTATTATTATTATTATTATTATTATTATTATTAGAGCCTGACCAATATATCGGCCAATATTAGCTTTGTGCAGATATAGCCGTATCAGCATTTATAACGGTCGATCAATAAAAATTAAAGAGTAAAGAAGAAACAGGAGAAACACCCTTCAACCATATTATGACTGTTGATGTTGCATAGTTTGTCCACCAGAGGGCACTATGCAACTTCCCTTTCAGCAACACAGGTTTGGAACACCACAAACGCAACAACCAGCTGATCCGAACAGAGTCGGGTAGAGTGTAAATGAGTAATCCACGACTTGATGTCACAATAAAACAAGATTATTTTTAAACTGCATTGTCATATTATCTTAGTAAGGACTCATAAATTACTACATATAACAAATGTTAGGGAAATCTATTTATGTTTCGTATGTCTGAAAGAAAAAAAAAACAACCAATACACCAGATTTTTAAATCACCAAATATCAATATCAGTAATGCTCTTGTATGTGTGTGTGTGTGTGTGTGTGTGTATATATATACACACACACACACATATCTGATATCAGTCAGGCTCTAATAATTGTTTTTCATTATTTTTGTTGTTTTAAGGGAGGGGTTTACTGAAGCCTGTATTACAATGACAGATCTACCAGATCTAATTTGCAATATTTTAAGTTTTAATATTATATCTAACAATAAACCTTCTGTTAGTGACTATAACTTCTGTTTAGCGCACAAAATCAGACAAACCTTCTCTAGCTTGAACAGGTTGGTAGACAGCTCCCCATAGATCTCAGCATTCATTTCATCCTGTGACCTTTGGCTCCCAGTATTTCTGCAACAAGATTTACACCAAATTATTAACCAAATAATGAGTAAAGCTGCACCACCAAATAAAAAAAAATAAAAAAAACAAAAACAAAAACGATTAGACTGCTTTCGGAAATGTGGTGAAAATTTGTGTATTTCATACACTTAAATCCTCTCAACAAAAGGTGGATCCAGCTTTTACTTACTCACTGTACATATGTTCTCCCATCGAAACCAAAGAGTTCAAACGTTGCTCGAGAGCCACAATCTTGAACGCCATGTAACAGGAGGACAAGACAAGAACGCCAACTCTGTTCAATACACAGAAACAAAGTGAGACATGAGGATTCAAATAATAACCACACAGAACAATCACTAAGCCAAATGATGTAAATGACGTTTCCTTTCAGAAATGACTAACAACTGTCTTGTCAGACTGCTCTGGCTTCTCAAACTCCACATGATAAGAGGTTGCTCACAAAAACAGATAGATGAGGAGGATGGCTTGTAATGACATGGGCTGTGAGGACTTGTCTTTTGGAGTGGCTCCCCATGTTGGTTTGGTTGGGTCTACACGTGAAAGCAAAAAAGGAAAAGAAAGGGTATTAGAGATGCACCTTTCATCAACAAGCCAAGAAACTATTTAGAAAGAAATAAAGATTGTTAGAAATACTTTATGAAAGATTATAAAAAATATGTGTTTGTATGCTTCTTGACCAAATTTACATGAGCTGTTTGATACCAATCTATCTACCGGGACCTCTAAAACCTCAGTGGATTTGATAGAAACAGTACAGAGAGTGGGGAGAATTACACAGACTTGAGACCAAGCAACTACAGCAGCCTTCGGATTGTCTGCTCACCTGCTCTCATTTTTATAAATCTTGTGTAACACTTTATTTTATGACCCGTAAATTCCTCGTTTCTTTTAAGATTTCTTTTTTTTTTCTTGTTAATTGTTGCTTGTAGGGGAATATTCTAGTACTTGGCTAATTCATGTGTTCTGCATCTGTATTATCAAAGGACACATGTACCCTTACTTGTAGTATATATAAAAGCACGAGCATGTCAGCTGTTTGAGTTTGTGTCCATAGAAAACATGACTTTGTCTTTAAACTATTGGTCAGTGAACAAACAAGATATGACATGCTGACTAGCAAGCTGAGGTGTGCTAATAGCAGGCTGGGATATTGAGCTGACTTTGGACTGTTCCCAGTCTTTACTAAGATGAATAGCTGATGGTAGTACCTTCATATGTAGTGTACAGATATAATTTGCAAATATAATTATGGAATTTTGTCAAAAATTGTTTTTTGATGTAAATAGGTCAGTGTTCAATGCATTGATTAACCTGATAATTCTTTTCCAACTGAAACTTTTCAGTTTATTGACATTCAGTACCTCCTGGTAAACAGTGAAATCCAAGACTACAAAAGCATTAACAACAAAGCATCTTTTCTCTTTAGAAAGCCATTATCAAAGTACCGCTCTTGAGGGCGGATCCGTGCTTTTGGCTCGGAGTCTGGAGGTGAATATCTGCGTGGACTGAAACTTCTCCGCTCTTCACTGTGCTTAGAAATGTGCCTGGGAGTCCGCTGAAGTCTGCTCAGAGCAACAGAGAAAAAAGCTGTGACTCCAGCGGCCGGTCACTTTGAGTAAATGTTAAGAGAATAACAAACAACCTCGCAAATGCAACAAGTGCTCTTAGCTTGTAAAATAGAAAAATAATAACTGTGTCAGTACTGATGGCTGTCATTGAAAATAAGGTGGAGATTTCATTAATTATTCAATAAGATTGCTTTTTGTGAAAAATGTCTTCACTATAACAAAAAGCAAAGTCTCAGAGGTTCGCTTGGCTTCACTCCAGCTATCGAAATAGTAAAGACTGTCTGAGCCACAGTGACACCTGACACCCTTTACAGAGAGAACTAAAAACTCCACAAACTGTGTACAGTGGGTTACAGTGAGTACACAGTAGCTATATAATTACACAGAGGAAAGAAGATGAAGCACACACCAGCTATCTTATCATAATCTGGAGTCTGAGACCCGGAGCTGCTGCTCTCCATCATTTCTTGCCGTCTCTTCTGCACAACTCCATCGAGGTCAGAGAAGTCTCCAGAAAAGTCCTGCAGCCCAAATGGAACATACCATAGTCACCATATACAGTGTGAGTGTTGTATCACATGAAAACAAGGTCCTTGTATAGCTCTTTCTATTGCAACAGAACATAAATATATAATAAATAAACATCCTGCACATAAACATCCCAGAAAAAGAACAGACAGACCCCTTACTGACCAGAGGAAGTGAAGACGGACATTTGATTCTGAAGCTGTTTTCATAGGAGGAAGTCATGGGGCTGCTACAAGACTTATCCACCTGTAATGACGACAGACTTGTTTGGGATTAACTTATGAAACTGTCTGCAAACAGTTGCCTACTCAGACATTTTGCAGACAAAATCCAGCTGTAGAATTCATTTGGTTGTCTGTGTCTATGCACACAATGTGCATGCCAAAGTCTCTTCAAAAGTGAAGTCACTCTCTTTGTCTTGGTTAGACACAGCCTACTCACTATTTGCTTTAACAAAATTTTCATCTGCATTAGCAAACAGTTGCCTATTTAAACACCCTAAAGGCACAAAGCTAGGCTAGACTTGTGTGTTTACAGGCACTTGGTGAACATAATTCTCTCCTTTTAGCTGACTGAACTAAAATCTTACCTTTTTATAACTCCTGGCCTGAGTACATGGTCCTTTAGCAGCTAAATACCAACCCTAACCCTAACCCTGACTTTTGACACTTTGCTAGAGCCCAGTATTTAAATTAGACAGACAATTTAATATACAAACACACTGAGTTTACACTGTAACAGGAAAGGAAGCTGGAACATGCTGATACTGTGTCCAAGACACAAAGTAACTGTGTTCAACTCCATGTCTTTAAAGATGTACAGGCTGCCCAGTCTTGAAGAAACATGGAAGAGAAAGAAAGTACTCAGAGAGAAACACTCTCTGAATATGTACTTCATATTTATTAAAGGGTGAAAAAAAATGCTGTGTTTCAGCAATAAGCTGTCATCGGCATAATTTAAGACAAATAATGGTGAAATTATTTAGAAGCCAGGAGAGGTCCAAATGCCAAATGAAAACAAGAGCTCTAATTACCTAACAGAAAACATCTGCAAAAAAACCACCCCAAAATAATGACAAGTGTTTTGAAGAAGTGACGTGCATTTATCCGAGAGTGCCGCTACTTTCTTTCTCTTCAGTCTTTAATATATTACCTTAAAAATAGTTCATTAATATTCTGTCACTTGAATTTTTCCAGACTTAACTCATTTCCACCAGGTATTCACACTACAAAGAAAATGTTAATGAATAAACTAATGAATCCTGCTATTACAACATTGCATAACTAGTACAGATGTGATTTACCTCTAAATGAAGGCAGATGGATTTCAGAAGCTTGTAGGTGGTGTTTCGAGAGAGGAACGACACAAACACATGCTGGAAAAGAGTGATTTAGTATCACTTTCATGTTCATTTCAGTTCCATTTTATTTTTATAATGGCAGTTCAGAACAACAGTTGCCTCAACGGGCTTCATATTACAAGGTAAAGTGGAACTGAACACTCCCTATGAGCAAGCATTTAGTGACTGCGGGGAGGAAGAACTCCCTTTTAACAGGAAATGACCTCTAACAGAACCAGGATCAAGTAGGGGGAAGCCATCTGCTGGCTGCTGGGGTGAGGGGAAAGACAGGGAATAGCTGACTGTCTCAAATATTTTCTTACCTGATCATTTGGAGTTTCGATTACAAGGGCGTTTGGCACTAATAATGCTGTTTTTGTTTTTTTGATTAATTTCACGAACATCACCGGGATTGAAATCTGGCAATGAGAACACGTTTCTTTAAAAATAAGCTGATCACAAAGATTTCAAATAAATTCCTCACTAGAGTTAACAGTGACATACCTTGGTATCTTTGCCAAAGACTTTGGAGTGGAAACAGATCCAGTTATCAGAGACAAATAACTTGCCCTGATACAAAATATCTCTCTGCAGGGCACAAGTGTAACCTGTTGGCGTGTACATTTTCACATTAATATTTTCACATTTCTTTGCTCTTTGCCTGAAAGCAGAAACGGAAACTTACTTTGCTTGAGTTGTTCATCTTTGCTGACTTCCTTAAATAACTTATGAAACTGGGTGTTTGTTTTAGATAACTGAAAAGAAAATTTTTTTAATTAAAAACTGCAAAAATATTATGTATGTACATAAAAACGGTTACAGGTTTGGTGGGATTTGTCAGTGGATCAGAATGTGTTTTGTTTTGGGGTTTTTTTACCTGGGTGGGCTGTGATTTCTTCCTTTCAAACTTTGTTTCTAAGTCACGTGGACTTAGCAATGGCGAAAGCTGCTCCACAGGTTTCAGTCTAGCGAATGAAAGATCAGTGTTTACAGTTAACTAGCATGGTAACACCTGAGGAGGACAGGTAACAGACAGCGGCTGCAGAAGGAAAGGTACTGTTACAGATTCATAACTCAGACTATCACTAAATGCTATTACCAGGCAAAAATAAACCACCTTCATTTGGCTCTGCAGGGTGTCATATGTGGTTAAGTAAATGTGTGTACACAGCAGCAACATACTCTGTAAACAGCTCTTTGGTCATGCTGTTATATAGGAGGATGGGTGCAACTGTAGAGCTGTAGCTGGAACTGAAAACTAGCACACTTCTAACTAAAAAAAAAGTAAAAGTACAATAAGCTCCTCTCAGTCTCTTAAAGCCTTATAAGATTTTTTTTAACCCCATAAAGCTGCAAGAATAATATGACACTTTAATTTAGCCCTTTTAAGTCTGAAATAAAAGTTATTAACTTAATTATTTTTGTCATTTTTGTGGAGGCTGATGTAAAAAAACAAAAACAAAAACACAGTGACATTGATAAACCAAAAGTATATACAGTGCTTATAAATAATAAAAATATACATATTGACCACCTGATGCCGGTTGATTTCTTCCTGCTCTCGGAGTGGTCCGACACTGTCTCCAGACAGAGCTGGAGGTCTGCAGGTGACCTTCCACGCTTGCGCTGTCTCCCCTCACCTCCATTGTCCACCTCAAACCTGGACACATTACACAGTTTAAGACGCTGTTCTCTGCTCCCGTGCGCTAAGAGAAACTGGAAAACTTAGATAACACCTCGCACGCAATCTTTAAGCTTGGTTAAAAAGCAGCTAGACATGGCAGCTGCTTCAGGTTTCCACTCGTCTTTTCCCGTACTCATATTACACGGTCTTGTTGTAATGGTTAATTTCACAAGAACAAAACATGTTGGAGAACTGAGCTCTGGAGATTCCCATTCAAACGCACACAAACATCTCTTTGAGTGACGCATTAAATAGGCAGAGCAGACCACAAAGTGGCCTAAGGCACTAAAACATAACTTTTACCATCTAGAATGCAAATTAACCCCATCCTGGCCCTATTCTGTGCCACGTACTCGCTGCATTCATCCTTTAACAGTGTCAGCAGAGGCCTTTAATTCAAATCCGCAGTCTGAAGCAGGATGTGGATGCAAATAAGCACAACGCTTCACCCCCTCAATCGCCCCCCACTTAAACTGAAAGGCAAACCCGGGCCCTGCCTGCATCTTTCCCACACTCACGTCGAGCGATTCCCCCGGGAGTCCTTCCAGGGAAGTTGTTCTGGTGAGAATAACGGGGTCAGAGGTCTGTCCGCCTGCTCGGTCATCAGTACCATATTTCATACTTCATATCTCGCTCGCCTCTGCCATCGGTTTCCACTTTCGCTCTCCTGCCGCATATAATGGAGAAGCTTCAGGAAGGATTTAAAGTTTGGGACAATCAGTATGTGGACCGAGAAGCCCCACAGAGGAGGAGCCGGGAAGGGGGAGGGAGCAGCTGGGGCAAACGTCAGGAGCAACAGGGAAGGAGCGAAGAGGACTCCTGCTGGGGCTGACGAAGTTGGAACAGCCAGATAATTACTTTAGGCTATTATCCCTTTGTAATAAATGCTCACGCACACTAAATGTTACGTAAAAGCTTTGCGTAAATTTTAAGTGAAGGTTTCCAGGTCACTTCTTCTAGAGTGGCTGTTGTTGATTCCTTTGTGTTCACGTGAGTAACTGTTTATACTCATAAAACTCCAGACTGCAATGTGATTGTAGTCAAGGCAGACCTCCAGCAGGGGGCAGCAGAGTCTAAGTGACATTATGTACAGTATGCACTTTCAAGTGGGATTAACTAAAAGTAGTCTCTCGGTAAAGACTCCCGGTGTGCCAAAAAGTGATCGTCTGCCAAAAAGTGATTTCCGATGTTTCTATGTGTAATACCTTTCCTTATATTGGTAAATAGACTGTGGTCAAAAGGGTTTACAGAGGGGTTATATGTAAAATGAAAATTATTTTTTGGCAAATATAGTTGGTCTTTCAATTTTTGTGAAGTCAGTACCACAGCAATCATGCCATAAACAGTCATAAAACCTTATAAGTGTTTAGCTGAGATCAAAATGAAAACAGAGTTTAAAGGCAGGAGAAGTCTGACCTATAAGCACTAAGTACTTTTTGTAATAATACACCAATGGCAACAAAGTACTTGGAACATAAACATGTTGATTCATTTTTCACCTCAAAATTCTACACACAATACCTGATAGTGACAAAGTGAAAAAAGTTTGCTTGAAATTCTTACAAATGTATTAAAAATAAAAAACAAAAATATAACATGTACGTAAGTATTCACAGCCTTTGCTATGACACTCAAAATTGAGCTCAGGTGCATCCTGTTTCCACTGATCATCTGTCAGATGTTTCTACAACTTGATTGGAGTCCATCTGTGGTAAATTCAGTTGATTGGACATGATTTGGAAAGGCACACACCTGTCTATATAAGGTCCCATAGTTGACAGTGCACAAACCAAGCCATGAAGTGCAAGCAATTGTCTATAGACCTCAGAGACAGGATTGTATCGAGGCACAGGTCTGGTAAAAGGTACAGAAAAATTTCTGCAGCATTGAAGGTCCCAGTGAGCACAGTGGCCTCCATCATCCATAAATGGAAGAAGTTTGGAACCACAAGGACTCTTTCTAGAGCTGACTGCCCGGCAAATCTGAGTGATCAGGGTAGAAGGGCCTTAGTCAGGGAGGTGACCAAGAACCCGATGGTCACTCTAACAGAGCTCCAGCATTGCTCTGTGGAGAGAGCAGAAGCTTCCAGAAGGAC
>VUQS01069208.1:0-17327 GCA_015108495.1 Heterochromis multidens
AACAACACCTGCAGTCAATTGGCTTCCTAACAACATTCAATCAGCATAAAAAGACTCCAAGGAACAGGGCACTTGAACACATGAGAGGGACTACTGTTACTCACCATGCCAAAGACAAAGGAAATCAGTCTGGAGCTCAGAAAGAAGATAGTAGAGGCTCATGATAAGGGGGAAGGCTACACTGCCATTTCCAAGCGATTCACAGTGTCTAGAACTGCTGTACGTTGCATCATTGCCAAGTACAAGGAGACAAATTCTGTAAGAAACAAACCTGGCCGTGGCCGTAAGCGCAAGATTTCAAGAACTCTGGAGAGGAAAATAGTCAGAGATGTCAGCAAGGAACCCCGGACATCTGCCAAGACGATTGTTGCTGACCTGGCCTCTGCTGGAGTTGATGTTTCAAGGAACACAGTTGTGAGGGCTCTTCATCGTGGTGGGCTTCAGGGCCATCGTCCCAGAAGAACCCCTTTACTCAAAGAGCGGCACATCACAGCCCGACTGAGGTTTGCCCGTGAACATTTGAAAGGTAAAGATGAGTTTTGGAAGTCTGTGCTTTGGTCTGATGAGACTAAACTGGAACTGTTTGGGCACATGGATGTTGCTTATGTTTGGCGAAGAAAGGGACAGGCCTTCAACCCTAGGAACACAGTTCCCACAGTTAAACATGGTGGTGGGAGCATCATGCTGTGGGGCTGTTTTGCAGCCTCAGGCACAGGGAGCCTTGTTCGGGTGCATGGCATCATGAAAAAAGAAAATTATGTTGACATTTTGAGGGAGAATATGCAGAAATCTGCTCGTAGTCTAGGCTTAGGTCGTCGCTGGGTCTTCCAACAAGACAATGACCCAAAGCATACATTGAAATTAGTCCAACAGTTCCTCAAGGATACCAAAACCAAGATCCTGGAGGGGCCCACACAGAGCCCAGACCTCAATCCTATTGAGAATCTGTGGCGAGTGCTCAAAGTGAATGTCCATGCTTGGAAACCATGCAATTTGGACCAGCTAGAACAATTTGCAATGGAGGAATGGGCCAAAATCCCTCAGGAGACCTGTGCCAACCTAGTAAAGACTTACTCTAAGAGATTGTTGTCAGTTGTGGCTCAGAAAGGGTACAGTATTGACTATTAATGGCCATGGGGCTAATAATTTTGGATGTCTCATTTTTGCCCTTTCTTGTTTCAACTCGGTGTATCAATAAAATATCCTAATTAAACTTAGTGGACATTGTTATTTTGGAAACAAATACACTATAAAAAACAAACACTTTTTGTTAATGGTCATTTTCATATTGAAATCAAGAGTGTTGTCTAATTTCATAAGGGGGGCTAATAATTTTGGCCTCAACTGTATGTGTTATGGAGCAACTGACTCATAAGATAAGACTTCATGAGGAACGGTGTCGAGAGAAATGGAAGAAATGGACCATATTTACGTGTCAATTGCAGGGTAAGGACTGAAATATTGATGTCATAGGGTGGACATAGTGATTTTTGTTGGTTTATTTGGTTTTCTTCTTTCTTTTGTGTATATCTGAAATGGGAAAGCAGGTGGACAAGCAGAGGCCAACAAAATGTGTAAGGCAGGAATGGATCTCCATCAATCAGGATTTGGTCCAGAAGCTGATATCCTGCATGCCACAGAGAACTGCAGAAGTTATAAAGTTATGACACTTTGCATAAATTACATAAATCTGAAAGATGAAAAGTCCCCAAAGGCATCGCACTGAACCACAGATGATCACTTTGCATGAGGACTCACAAAGCAGCGTCACACTGCGTTGTTGTGATCTGACTGGACATTTTTATAATCCTAATGAATTTGTTCTTACTAAGTAAAGACAGTTAAAATCACCACGTGATTAATTGGCTGATGTATCAAGAAAATAAATGGGGGTTGTTTTTCAAAAGGTAAATGATTATTTTCTCAGGTTTATGTGGGATTACCAAAGGCAGCAAAGTAGGAGTATATAGTGTGTAGTTTTTTGACGGGAGGACCCTTGGATTTGGTGCCAAATTTGTGTCCCAGCTTCTTACCAAAGGTGATGTCCTCGACTTACTACAGGACGCCACCTTTTAAATAAAGTTTCTGTTAAAAGCTTTTCCATTTGTATGGTCCAAAATGAGTCACTGGCAACCCATCTAGGGTTAGATGGAGGATTTGGGCTTGGTTAAGTTTTAGTTTTAGTAGATTGAGCTCTCTCCTTGATCTGGGTGTTATCATACATGACGTTTGATGCACCCACCTGTATGTGTGACCACTAAGTGTCTTTTTCTTTTTAAAGCAACAGGACGTGTGAGCATAGAGGAAGAAGCTGAGCTGGATTAGCTCTGCTGTAAACACAAACTCACCGGTATCAGATGGATGAGAGGAGAAATAGAATACAGGAAGATAAGAGTCGATTCATGGGGCAGAGGTAATCCTCTTATCTCATTCAAGATTCCCATCATGCTCTGCTTTATGCTGTTTGCAACAAGTGAATCTTAATGAGTTAAAGGGACAGTCGCATCATGTTTCACCTCAGGATGCCAAGAACTCTCTGTGAGCAGCGAGTTTTACCTCGAGAACAAATGTACCAACACACACACAAACCTTAAAGGAGAAGGGTGAACGTGGCTTCTTGAAGGCCAAACTAAATAAACTGGAGGACCTCAGGCTGCAGGGGAAAGAAAGAGAAAAGTGATGGAGCACACAAACAACAGACAGAGAGAAAGAACAATGGGGCAAAGGTTCCCGTCACGGAAGGCTTGAAGGGGAGGAAGAGGCCGGCTGGTCAGGTCAGGTCTGCTCTGTTATCATAACAGCAGCTAAAGCAGTGCTAATGTGGGAAACAAAACAGAGATGTGAATGGAAGCACGGAGGATCCCAGCAGCTCCAAACGAAGAAAAAAAACACTAATTTAACACAAGAAACTGCTTCATAACTAACAGCCTCCAGCTCTTTCATTTCTAGAAGTGTGTTTTAGTCTCGTTAATTCCCCTCTAACGTAGAATTTGTGCAGCCATCATGACGCACCAAACAAGAGGAGCAGTTTTCACATGGTGCCAGTGCAATAAGGCAAACCACACAAATTCATGCAAGGTGATGTGAATACAGGCAAATCTGCGTTGGTGTGAATTAAAATATTTCAGCTTTGGTAAAAAAAACTTGCTTCCTGCTGCATTGCAAAACCCCATCAGCTTCTCCTGACAGCGTCTGAGGGAGCTTAAAATCAACTTCACTTTTATATAGAGAGATAGGAAAAAAGGAGAGAGCTGGGGGGAAAGTGAGAAAGCTTCAATCCAATTAAGTTTTATTTATATTTTATATTTATTTATATCATATTTCATTTATTATAACGCCTGTTCACTGTAACAGTCGTCTGGAGGTGTTTTATATTGGAAGTTAAATATCCTACAGTATTAGAGAGGATGGTCCCCTATGAGCAGCACTTGGAGACAGTGGGAAGGAAGAACTCCCTTTTAACTCTGAATTTTGGCAAAAAGGCAAAACTGACTTCTTTTTGGAAAAAATGTAGATAGTTTGTGATTGGTATCAGTCCGACTTGGGAAAACTATTTAATAAAAACTGATTGCCCAGGTTAGGGTTGTGGTTGGAGTCATGAACTGATGATGACTTAGATCTCAGAGGGTTAACAGGAAGAGACCTCCAACAGAAACAGACTTAACAGTAAGTTCTGAAAATATCTTTCTATAACTTCCGTCCAGCTGTTGTCGTACTTCTCCTCATTCAAAGTCAAAACTTCGCTTCAAGTTTGGCGAGAATGCACCATCACCCCCGAGCCCTGCCCACCCATCAAAAACCCAGTGAAAAGATGACTTTGTCAGATAACCCAACATCCACTAGGTCACCGTTAAACCACTTCGGGTTAGGCTGGACTAAACAAGCACAGTTTCAGAAACTGTTTTACCTCGTAAGACTTACATTTGGATATGTCAGATAGGCCTCACCCTAACCTAATCCTTCTTCATGTCGTTAGAAAGGTGTCTATTCAAAGACGTCCCTTTACGATTATACTTGGCTGACAAGTCAAAGGACATCTTAAAAATTCCTGAAACAGCCAGCACATTTGAAATGTTAGGGCCCTATTATACCCGCCACATTGGTCGCTTCACATGCTGCTGATGACGTCATCACACAGCCACATCCATTTATGCTTGCTGTTACAGTGTAGGTAGCTGCTGCAGTACTCTCCTGAACCATAGGTGTCACCACTCAGAAAAAAACTCCACATCAGCGCTGGTACAGGAGAAGAAGAAGTCAAAACCGGAAGCAAAGAAATTGACGAGTTTTTTTTCACACACTTTATAAAGTGTTGCAGCTGTTGGTGACTTGGCTTTGTCGTATGGTGCCGTTCACCAGGCGCTGGACGGCGGGTATAATGGGGCCCAACCCTTTCTCACTGTGAGGCCACGTTGCATCAGAACAATACGTTTTGACTGTTTAGAGGCTTTTAGAACCAGACTCACCATACGACACATAATGAGACAGAAACTTTACATGGAGCTGGATGAAATACATGTTTTTATATTTGAAAAAATGGATCGATTGACATTTTATTTGGTTGTGAAACGGCTGTGATCAAAGACACGTTTGTATCTTTAAAACAATCCTTAGTGTGATCTAGGTGTAACCCTGGGTAAAAGTTGTTACTAGCTTAACCAATGACAGACTACTACTACTTTCAAAGTATAGATTTCCAGGTCACGAGGTCACTTCCTTCCTCTCCTCTCTCTAACCTTGACCTCGATGGTAATTATCATGAGCTGAAGGAAGAATGTGAAGGCGAGTTCATAAAGACTTCACGGGAGAATCAACTGCACTTACTCTGTCAAACTACTGAAGTAGCACATTGTGAACCACGGACTAGCTGGTTTTGATTTAACACGCCGTATCTTCTTTCTTTTTAATGACAAAATCCTAAAATGAATGACTGAGTAACAAAAAGTAAGATCAGAACCACTACATATTTGGCATTTGTGCAGGAAACTAGATGTGAAGTAGACCAAACCAACATCGGCTCTCCATCCAAGTTTATGCAGTGCAGTGAAATACACCAAGACCAATTGACAACAGGCGTTATTAGCTGTTATTGATCATCACAGCAGCAAATGTTAATCCCCATAACCGATGCTGCTACATGCACTCAAGCTATCCTTCACCGCTGTATTACAGCATATCAATAAGTCTACCTGTTGCCTGATCATGAGGTTGTAGGGGAATAATTCATGATCTAAAGCTGCTTAAATTGATGCACAGCAGGAGTTTAAAGCAGATCTCAGAGCCAGCAGAAAAGGAGGTGGATCCACCTTCAGAGCTGCCAGTTAACCCAACTTTATTCAGCAAATTGGACATTTTTATACAGGAGTGAAAATCTGCCATAGTCACTGAGTCAGACTCAACTGAGAGAAATGTGAAGCAAACAGGTGCAGCAGCACTCTGCAAAGGTTTTTCATATATATATACAAACCTACAAAAACAGATTTGTAGGACAGGTTAGCAGAACACAAATACAACATACAAACAGGCAACGGCAATTACCCAAATCCTAGATCTTACCTGGACCTCCGTAATTGTAACCCATCCACAACCCTTTATAACTGACCACATCACTCTTTCCATACAAAAAGGTGACAGACAGAGGAGACTTAACCAAAGGGAAGCTTTTTGGATTTACAAATTACAGGCCACTAAATATCCCGGCTTAAATGAGGACTTTACTGATTTTACTGCTTTTTTACAAACCTTGAATGTTTTTTGGATGCATTAGTTTTGTTTATAATTAGTACTTTTTTGTGGTGTTTATGGAATTTTGTTTTTATTTTGGACAAAAAAGCTAAAAGGATGTCTTTATATGCTGGCCCCCTTTTCGGACTATTTCTGAGAATGTGAAACTATTTCATTAGATTTTATCTGTTTTCTAATCACAAAGTCTCCAACCACAGAATTGGCCATAAGGAACATCGTCTTTGAGCCACTTTGGATGGACGCTCCTGCCAAGTTCCTCCCTGACAGGTGAGAAGAAACATCTGTCAAATCTGAAGAAAAGTTCCCCTGAAAGGTCAGTTCACCAGCAAATCCACTTGCTGCAGCTGTAGACTGTTTTAATTTCTGGCTTAGAAATCTGTTTGGTTTATCTGCCCAGTGTAGCTGACAGATTCATGCTTTACTGGAATCAGACCCCCAAAGTCCTTTTTTCTCTAGTTTCAGTGGTCGGGTCCTGCTCTGGTTTGGATTCTGAGTCCACCCCACACATCCCACATCTTCAGCTCCCTTCTGATTTGTGTCTTTACAGCGGTTAAAATGGCTTCTTTTCTCTTCTACTGCTGTACTTTTCCTTCCATTGGGAGCAATTGGTTCTTCATTTTACATCCAGACCATGAGTATATAGTGCAGATGCAACCTTTTAGTCATGCTTTATAACTACAGAGCTGTATTCTGCCCATGTCTTACTGATTGAAAGTCTGTATTTGACATGTCTTCTTTATTTCACCAGTGTCTGTCTTTCAAAATTTAGATCCAAAGATATATTTACCTACAATTAGTTGTCCATTTCATTCTGAAAAAAGTTTCAGTGTGACTTATCCTTACCAGACATCAATCCCTCTGTCTGTTGTAAGTGTAAGTAATTGTAAGTATGGTAAACCCACCTAGAAATAACAGGGGAAAAGAAAAACCTGCCAAGAACCATCAGACTTCAAGTAATCCTTTGATTGAGCCCCTTATGTTCAAAGGCCCAGTGCTAACAGGAGCTGGTACTGGATATTTTAGCATACTTTTATTGGTACTAATTTGCCAATATGTAAACAAATAAAGGCCTAAATGCTCAAATTGCAGCATTTTGAAACTCCTACATGTTCCAAAGTGAGAGTAGAATTATCTCCAAACAACACTGTGGGGTGTAACTGAAGGAGATTAAGTAATGCTCGAGATCATACTCTGGAAAACAGTGGTTGAACACCGTGGCATGACCAAAATCATTGTGTACCATGTGCAAAGAACTTGTGATCATTGCTTTTGAAATGGTTGCTTCTAAGATGACCACTTGCAGCCAGTTGCTGTCTTTAAAGTGACTTTGGTGCATCCAGACGGTAATAAAACTGCAATAAGAGTCAGTTTGCTATCAGTTTGTGACTGATTGGGGTCAAGGCGGCAAGTACATGCAATCTGTTTGTGATAATACAGCGATTAGCTGTGATAAATTGGTAAAAAAAAATTGCAAATCTGTTGCCTTCTACATACACAGAAATTCACATTAAACAGAAATTCACATGAACTCCAGCCATAACGTCATACTGTACATAGAAATTCCGAAATTCCTCCACAAGTAGTGACGTAGTTGACAAAGGCGCTCTGCAACATTGTTTTTATATTTTACTATAACCAGAATACAACCAGTTGAGTCGAGTCTCCTATTGCAAAAAGAAACATCGCAGATAATTGTGCTCATCGGTGCAGCCTGACTCAGACTGATTGTATGTAGGCAATCTGTCTGCGTTTATAAATTAGACAGCAGTTATTTGCAAACCTTTGCCAAACTGCCTGAGAGTGATTGCAGTTAGTCCGAGTCGGGCTGCAACTGTTTGGAGACAGGTTGCCTCACACACAACCTCCTCTTGTGATTGAAAACGGCCAACACACACACTTGCAATTGGTCACCGAATGAAAAATTAAGTGAAATCACCCAGCAACTAGCTTTTATCCTATCTGCAAGTAGGATGTTTTCCTATTTTTACTCGTGTGACTGGGCTAATAGACTTTCACCCTAAAGCATTTGTCCACAACCTTTTCCATCAGACATACCCAAAGCCCTGTCGGATGGACTCAAAAACCCTGCCATGACTTTAGTTAATAGTTTTTAAAATTGTTATTCATATTTTAAGTATTTCAGCTGTTTATCCAGTTTGTTTAGCTATTTTAAAAATTGGTTATGCATACTTTTATCTAACACTTTGGACGAACTGGACAATGTGCAACAATAAAAGTGACCACAGTGATGAAGTAATAACGAATACAAGTTTTAAACAGCTATGTTTAGATTCTGTTCTGATATATAAACACAAAATAAAGCACAAATACTACACACTCTGACAAAACCATCCAATCTCAGCGATGGGTTTAAGTACTGATCCATTTAGTGCTATCAGAGAACTTACACTTTCTGTACTTCCTGATTCCTAGATAGTCCAGAATGAATGGGTCCCTGTGGCGCTATAGCTCGAATCGAGGGAAGATGTCCTGTCCTAAATCCTTAACCGACCAAATCAGCATGCATTAGAATTATTAGTTATTCCATCTGGACACATCATTGGTGTTGTATTTGTGAAAACTAAAAAAACAATGTGTTGTTCTTTCTTTTGTCTAGAAGCAGGTGTAAATATGTTTTAGCACGTTTCTAGAAAATCTGTCATCTTCTGCTTTACATTATATTTAAAAAGGGTTTGATATCCCAGAAACAGTAGTGTAAATACTAGTGTCCTTTTATATTCATATCTATATTTATATTTATTTTATATCTCTATATTTATCTATTTATATCACTATTTTTACAGTTCTCTTTATACGATTGCTTGTTGTCTGTTGTATATATGCTGCTATGACAACTTTAATTTCCCTCTGGGATTAATAAAGTTTCTCTGATATGCTACACAATGATGTAGACGAAATCAGCACAAGGGTAGGGCACATCATTGGTGCTGAAACAAATAAGATGAATACGTTTATGTGGTAGGGGGCACTGTCGGCAGTGGAAAAATACTCTTGGCATCAACGAATGAATGACAGTGGTTAGGGTTAAATACGGGGTGGCTCTACTGCGCTGACCAGAAGCATCCACAGTCCACATCACTCTAAATGTAGGGCTAATTAGTATATAATGAGTCCCATTTTTCTTTTCTCCTTTTCACAAGAAAAATTTCCAAAATGTCGTAACCATGCACCTCATCAGGGATTCTTTATTAAAACTCAGTGAATCATTGCAGATTGACCCATTTTATCACCATAATCAGCTCTGCGAGCCTGGATCCAATCAACGCAACCCCACCCGCCCGTACCAATGGCTTCACCGTAACAACACACACTCGCCTCTAATAAAGGCAAAGTTAAAACGGAGCTACCCCCAAGTGTAAATTCACGACAGTGGAATATAAACATGTTCTGCTGGTTTGGAGGGAGAGAAGGAACGGAAACGCTGGTGAAAGTGTTTTTGCTTCTGCTCACGCTGTGGGGGCATAAAGGCTCTGACTGAAAATAAGCTCCTTAATTTAAATCATTAAACTTCTGTATGGAGACCACTGTGAGAATCGTGGATTCCCCTGACAGCATAAAACAGGATGTTTTACTGAGGGTCTAGAGATGCTTGAAAATCTATGAACCCTGACACACGCCTCAGTCGTGGTAATAACTTTCATACTGTACCCCTCTTGCATGTGTGGCAAAATGTCTCTATGGCGTCACCTACAAAGTTTCAGCGAAGTAGCCCCTGCTTGAGATATCCAAGCATGCAACATGCCTCATTACGCACATTAAACTTAAATAATTAAAACTTCTGTATGAAGACTTGTTCTAAGGTTAAGGTTAGGGTTAGGCAAACAATAGGTGGTTATAGTTAATCACCATAAAGTGAAAATAAGTTGATATAATGTCCTCTAAAGTGAGGAAAATACAACTGCAGGTGTTTGCGTTTGTAAAATTAAAAAAAAAAGGATTATTATTTGATAGAAGATCTCACATTTAGGGTTTTCAGAGTTCCTGCAAACTTTTTGCATGTGTGCAAACTGATAAATATCTACCAAACACCACAGGCTGAATAAATCACCGTTTGCTTTGTTTGTGCACCCAACAAACACAACCTAAATGTCCCCTCATATGTTTGGACCTTTTTTTTTTACTCAGTGAAGCATTTAAAGGGGATATGTGCACATAAATCCACGTCTGCAACCTGCAGCTGGCACTAATCTGTCTAAAGGAGTGTATATACTATTTAAAGGAGGTGATGGAAGTGTGCTTCAACACTCTTTTTGCATGTTTGTGTGTACAAAGGAACTAGTGTATACTGCATGTGTGTCCACGTAACATGTGGTTTACTCCATGATTGTGTTTTATGCTTTCCATAGGGTTGTTTAAAATGAGGTCAGCCAGCAGTGCATTATTTCCATTCATCCGTCATCTATTCCCACTTATCGTTAGCAGAGTGCAGCAGACTCAATCAGATTTTATTCACCAGCTTTCACGAGATCAAGGAGTTTGGTCAGTAGCTGACAGAAAGAGAATAATCACATTTTTAGGTTTTATAGTGATGCTGCACCACTGGCACATTATAAACAGGAAGAACTAATGGTTAACTCTGCCGAATTCCCTATTTCAGGAAATCAGAAATACAAGCGCCGTACACCAAACACCAAAGCAAGTGCCGGAGCCAAAAGCTGGCAAGTCATGTCAGTGATTTTGGGAACAACTACCTCAAAAAATTCACAGATGATCTGCAGTCTGCTCCTGCATAAAGTACCACAACATTTTCTCAAAATTAGTTCTCAAAATTGTCAACATGTAGGCCCATTCACTAAAACACTACAGCAGAAGTCAGCGGAAAGGAGATAATATACCGTTTTCTTAAAACGCCATAACTCTGTTAATCTAGGCCTGATCTTTTTGTTAGGCCTATTATTTTTAGTTATTTTGAAGGTGAAAGAACGAGATTGTGGATACAAGCAGCCAAAATTAGCTTTCTCCAAAGGGTGGCTGGGGTCTCCCTCAAAGATAGAGTGAGGAGTTCAGTCATTCGGGAAAGAGCCGCTGCTCCTCCACATTGAAAGGAGCCAGCTGAGGTGGGCGCCTCCTGGATGAGGTTTTCCGGGTACGTCCTACCGGGAGGCTTGGGAACACCTCGGTGTTTCCCGGGATAAGCTGGAGGAGGTGGCTGGGGAGAGGGAGATTTGGGCCCTGTGACCCAGTCTGGGATAAGCGGAAGAAAATGGATGGATGGATGATTTATTGTTTTGTTATTATTTTAGATTTTAACTTTTATTGATATGGTTGTCATGAATGTGCATGTGCATCGTTCATCATACACGGCACAATACGCCACACTTTTCAGTCACAATTTATTAGGTTTTTTTGGTTGTTAATCTGTCATATTTTAATAATATGTGAACATCTTTTGTAGTAACGTGTTTTCATATTTAACATCAGTTTATTTTAAGTTTTTTTTTTCTTCTTTGTTGTCTATTTGGAGTAGAACGTAATGCACAATGTGAGGTGCCACACAGTTAAGCAGCATTTAAAGTCTGATTCATTACTGAAGGTTAATGTGATTAATGGTTTCAAATGCCTTTGTTTAGACAGTTTTTTACATTGTCCATTAAACAGTCCTCAAATTTAACCTGATATCTGAGTGTTTCTTATCTTTGGATAGTCGGTGAGTCTAATTTTTTTTCCTCGTTTAGTCGACTAATAAATTAGTCACCAGGAACCTCCCAACATCCCTAAGTACACAATGAAGTATGATTTACTGCATATCTGTATGTCAGGATTCCTGCATGTCTGCAGACACATCAGAAGTAAAGGTAACATGCACACAGTTGCACTGTATGTTAGATCTACATGCCTTTGTTTGTGCGTCTCTCCACACACCTTCCTCTTCCTGGTGTTTGTTAAGAGGTGAATCTCACAAAGCGACTGAAGAGGATTAAGGACCTTCACACCTTCACCACACACAGCCAGCTATGAGCTAAAAGGAAAGCAAACACACAGACTGCAGGCTGAGACCATGAACACACAGAATGAGCGAAAACTCAAACACAGCAGCCGTCAGATCACCATTTCACTAATGAAGTCCACCTTTAATCTGGCCTTTTAGCTTCGGAGGTGACCTGGAGAGGAGTTGCTCTTTGAATTAGGAAATCACTCAGAGGGGTTTCTTCTTTTTCCAACTTTGTTTTGAACTTTGAAGTAGCACATTGTTACTGGAAGAGTCACCCTCGCAGTCTGAAGTCCTCTCATGTCTCCTCACTGTTGGAAACTTGACACAGGCCTTTCAGAAAAGGATGGTGTTGTTTTTCCTCCTTTCTGTCACTTATTGAGTGGTTTTTCTTTCTTGTGATATTGGCTTTTTTATATTTTGCTGCCACAGCAGTTTGTGTCCATTGCAGGTTGAGCGCTGCCAACATTTTCTCCTGTTTCAGTCTGTGCATTCATCTCGGTTCCCATCACGGTGGTCATAAGCAGCCAAAGATGTACGGTGGTCCAAGGGAATTTAAAAAAGGGATCATTTCCCTCCTCATTATTGTTCTTTTTTTCCTCTATTTTCATCCTAAGAATATGAATTTCTGACCCTGATGGCCCTGAATCTCTTACACAGCATCCTATACACATCCTGTACATAAAGCTTTCATTAAAACCATCCTATGAACACAGTTTATGGAAAATATTTCCAGCAGGCAACAAAGAAAACACTCCAAAGTAAATTGCTTAATACTGTATGTTGTTTTAGGGCATCTTGATATGAAAACAGAAAGAATCTAAGTTTACCTAAGATTATATCCATGTTAAGTCGAATATGTAAACAGATGTTTTTGTTTGAGTTTTCCACGGCTCAAATTAACCTACTTACTGTAAAACAGCTTGTGTAGAGAGTGAAGAAAACCTTTAGTTGCCTTCATCTTTTTCTGTGTCATTTTAAATGCACTTTTCTGGAGTCTATCAAGCTGTATCCATAGACTGTATGGATGCATCACACAGACACACATACCTGCTAAATAACATCCAAAAATAAAATCCCAGAATTTCACGCACCAAAACTGGAGTTTAGACTTCTCACATGGTACAATTAACTGTACAGTAGCCATATTACTTCTCTAATCCAGTCTCACAGCAGGTGGTGAAATACTCACAACATTAAATCGTGTTCGTGTTTTTTCGTGTTCGTGGACACAAACGTCACACCCTTATTTTCGTGTTTATTTTTAATCAGACTGGTTCATATCTACTGATTTATGTCCATTTTTACAACATAAATGTTTTCCACCTTTAGAAGTGGGAAAAATCCACACTCAGAAGCTGGAGGAGCCGGGGTGACTCATCTCACCACTCATCACTACTCCGTTAGGTTTGGCATAAAAAATTACTCTGTTAGGAATCCAAACTTTGAGCCTTAAAATTTAAACAGGTGAGTTATATCAGACTTCACCCTCTGTTCAGTTGTTATGAAGGGGGAAATTAGCTCTATAGCCCAGAAACAGTTTTTGCATCAGGCTGTAAACATGTTTATTTCTGCTGTAAGGTTGGACATTTTACCTGTGGGAGTCTGTGGGGACTGAGTCAGATTAGGCGCCAGGCTCAGGTGGACATTAGCCCTTTATGGGCCCGCCAGTGGATCTATTTTACAAGCACTCTTTAAATGACTGTAACTCCTCAACCATTTAGTCTAGAGAGAAAATCCAAACGGTTTCGGAAAGAAGAGAGGATGGACTTTATGGACCTTTACAGTACATCAAAAAAATGCATGTGCAACGACGGTCCAATCACAGGTAAGAACTGATAGAGAGACGGACACACGGAGCAGAGACAGGTGGGTGTAGAGACGCAGCAAAGTTACGAGTCCGAAATATTTTTTACTGTAAATTGAGAGAAAATACATCAAGAAGACGTGAAAGACAGAAAACCTTCCATAAGGTTTATAGAGGAGGAAAGTGACCTGGATGAAGGACCAAGTTTGTCTGGAGCAGATCCATCTGAACAAGAGTAAGTAATGAATTTAATTTTTTTTAAAAAGGCGACTTTACTAAAGCGAAGTTTAAATTTTTGTTTTCTACTTAGTCAATTCACTTATCTCCATTATTATTCTGCTATTCTACTTTTTTAAAATAATTTTTATCCTCAAAGTATGCAAGGTTTATTATTATTATTATTATTATTATTATCATCATTATTATTATTAGCTCAATTTACCTACCTTAATTTTTAGTTACATTTCTTCAAGACTAATACATGTCTATCTTTTAGGATGGTTTCTGCTTAACAGCCATCCTCCTCCTCTGTACTGGAGAGGAGTCCCACCCAGGGTCATAGTCGACGACAGAGGTATAGCACTGCTGGGGATGCTGTTCGCAGCCGGTCACCATGCTGTCGGTGGAAAACTGAAGCAGACCCTGATGTGGTCCCCCAGCCACCAAGGTTTATCCCCAAAAGAACCCCTGGTGTACAGCCACCTCTAAATTTCGGAAAGCCATCAGCAGGTGAAATATTTTGAAATTTTTTTGATGCTGACATCATCAAAATGTTGTGTACAAACACAAACAAAAGTGCTGCAAGAAATCTGCAGAGAGGGAAGAGGTTTGAATGGAAGGACCTAATCCCAGTAGAGTTGCAGAAATATCTTGGACTGCTTCTATACATGGCTGTGATGTACCTCCCAAAGGTCTCAGACTTTTGGAGGACAAAAACCATTTTCCCTTCCCTGCCACTGTCATGGCCAGGATCGGTTCTTTGCCATCTCAGCCAACATTCACGTCAGTGATTCAGCTGAAGATGTCGCAAATGAAAAGAAAAAAGGCAGTGAGTCATATGACTGTCTCCACCGGGTCAGGTCTCTGCTGGACATGATGAGGACCCACTGCACGTCTTTGTTCCATCCAAGGCAAAATATTTCTGTGGATGAGAGGATGGTGGCTACGAAGGCCAGGCTGGGAAACAGTACATGAGGAATAAACCAACAAAATGGGGACTCAGGTTTTTTGTACTGGCTGATGTGAATGGGTACACAGTAGATTTCAAGCTCTACACTGGCAAGTCAAAAGTCGCCTCTGGAAATGGGCTCTCCCTTGATGTAGTCACATCCCTCATCAACAAGGACTACCTTGTTTCTGGCTACATCATATAGAGATTTTGCACGTGACGTCATGCGCACGTCGCTCAAGAGCTGTCCGCCATATTGGACGTGATAACCGCTAGTGAGCACGCCCAATAACTCCTACGTTGTTTACATGGAAATTATCGCTGCTTTTTTACCCCATAATGCCGATATTCTGCTGCGCTGCTGGGTGCAGCACTCATCAAGGACAGAAAGATAATTTTTCTTTTTTATTAACTCTCTCCTCCTCATCTCCGTCTCATCCTCTCCCTCACCTGAAGTCTCACTCCTGAACTGAAGTTAGGGCTCTAACATAAGAAAACCTACATGAACATGCTTATTTATTATTGATATTATCGCAATTACTTATTATCAGCAGATCAGACATGTGACCCTCCGTCTCCGGACACTGACAAGAGCCGGCTAAATAACAACACAACGTTATAGGCTAACTTTAGATTCTAGCGTCCTAAAACTCTTAAACTACTTTTCCTCTGATAAACAGTTTGATTACATTCTCAAATCATATGAGAGTTTATTTGCTAAATGTGAGTCTGCCCACGTTATCCACTTCAAAAAAAGTTTCAGTAACAGCAGCTAACAGAGGCAAAAACAGCAGCGCTTACTGACGGAAAGTTAAGGATGTCCTCATCAATTCACCTCAGTGTCACTGTCGTCAATCACAAATGAGCTACGCTGACTCATCGACAATCTAAGGGATAATACCCAGAGACGTGTCAATATCATAATGTAATAAAAATCAGGTAAATACCTCAGCAGTGACCAGTGACCGTGGTCCAGTGACTCAGGTTTGTTACCCATCCGGACACAAAATACTGATAAGCATCCAAACCTTTGTAGGCCTTCAGATCTGGTCCAGTGTAATTTGAGGGGTTGTTGATGACATAATAATACAAATAGTTTTAGGTCAGGGAGAGTGTCAGGGTCTTAACATAGTAATGTAAAATAACTGCCAGATATTGAAAGCTGAGGTTATTCTGAAAAAAAGGGCAAAAGCAATCACTCATAGTATGATTTCTGACTCTTTTATAGCCAGAATTACAAAATAAGTCCTGTATAGTACTCGGCTAATAAAGGGTTCGAGGAACTGCAGTTTTTTGGTACTTGGCTTCATTTTTCAGATCCTGAGGTTGATGCCTGTCATGCCTGTATAATTTCTGATTGTTCCTGTAATTATATGACATATTTATCTTACAGACCTGCAGACTCTTCCCATTATTCATCCCTGTGATCCTCCTTTTTATTCCACTTTTCCTCTTGTGCTGTGTATATCTGCTCATTCCCTCCACCAGGTGATGAGCTCACACATCTGTTTTCTGATTCGGGGTCTCCTGGGAGACCCTGCAGGGGTTAATGGTCCAGTGATGCTGCTGATGGTCTGATAGCTAAACGCAACCTGAACTGACCTTTAAGAGGAAAAAGCCCTTCGCCATTAGCTTCCATTGATTTTTATTGATCCTCCATTGATTGTTATCAGTTGTTCCTAACAGGCTGGGCACTAACCAGGCAGTGTTTTAGCTCAGCCAAGCCTGAATCCTGTGTCTCTCTAAGCAGCCGTTAGTACTAATGCTGCTGGTTGTCATCGCTGCAGGGGAGCTGGGGCTGGAAGCGAGTTTCTGCTCGGTGTAATACGAGACGGCGCGGGTGAACGTCCAGAATCAAAGGCGAGGTTAGATGTGCTGTGATAAAGCTGATTCTGAGTGTTGTTAGCGTAGCTGCTGCTGACCTCAGATTCCTCGGACGGAGAACATGATCCTGAGATTACGTGATGGCTGTCAGTTGTGTTTAGCTGGAAGTGGAGAGAAATACAGAAAGGGGGATAAAAACCGATTCCCTCAGGAGGTCAGATGACTGATAAGAGGTCTGAGCCAAAAAGCAGATATCAGTCTACTCAGATGTACAAGACCAGCTTGATATGTTTGCCATGTCGTATGCAGGGTTAAGCCCGTGTTTCCTCTTCTGCATTCTTTCGTCACTTTATCCAGAAAAGGTGAAATGCCAGAAAAACATTAAACTTACTACCTCAGCGCCTCATGAGACAGACCTTTCCAAACTATTTTAAAGACGTGGGGTCATATTTTATACAAGCATACTTTATTTTAATGTCTCTGTTTGTGTTTCTGAAGTTTCCTTCATGACACGTATTTCAAAATCTTCTAATGTCAGTAATTGTGGTTTTCAAAAATTGTTATGCAAAAAGGAGTAAAAAAAAAAAATTATAATAAAAAAACTGTACTAACAAAATAATGTTTGTTGTTTTTTCGTGGTCTGCTCTTTCATAAAAAAGTTAACGTATGCTTTTATTATTTTAACAGCAAACCACAGACGAACCGCTGACTCCTTAATGCTTGTGTAGCAGAATGCATATTTCGTTTCGTATGGCCCTGCTAATTGCCTGCTTTGGTTGCCAATCACATCATGTGATCAGACTATAAATAGCAGCCACTATTTGAGTATCTCT
>VUQS01069209.1:0-16845 GCA_015108495.1 Heterochromis multidens
TTGTGGTAAAGAGGACAAGGCACACCATAAGGCAAGGCAATCACTATAAGCATGCATGTTAATACTCGTGTGTGTGTGTGTGTGTGTGTGTGTGTGTGTGTGTGTATTTATATGTATTTATTTATTGAACTCTGTGTTACATTAACAGCAACAAGGTCAAGTGTTAAGTGGGCAAGTGGGGCTCTCACCCTCTTTGACTGACTGGATGGATGGTGTGTAATGATATATAATAAAATTGTATAAATATTTTAAATTTCTGTTTTTGCTTAAGTGCTTTTTCCTACTGTCACCACTTGGTGGCACAATTCTATATTGCACTTGAGTTCATATGCGAATTTTAAAAAATCATCAGGCTCATCTAGCATTCATTATATCCAACACTAGTTTCAATACACTGTAGTGAAATGTGAAAAAAGAATGATAAAACTCACATTTACTTCCAGTTGATGTGAAAATATTCTATTTAGGATAGTTTTTGTTCTAAATCTTAAATAATTCAATTCCTAAACAGTCACACAAAAAAATCTACTTGTAAAAAAAAATGTATATATTATTTATAGACTATCTAACCTGACTTATATCCTGTCCATATATCCTTATTTATCTAAAGAAAACACAAAATCAGGCACCAGGTGACAATTTAATACTGAATTCATATACTGGAAGTCATAGTGTAATGAGTTGATAATTCTGTCTGATATCAGTCTACTTTTGTGTTGTTTTTTTGTTTTGTTTTGGGGTTTTTTTTGGAAGTAACAAGCTTAAATAAGCCTATGTCATCAATCAATAAATGAATTTTAAAACTCTGGATTTTGACAGCTCAGATTTGTTTCTTCACATGTTCAAACCTTACTGCACATTTAAAATATACCACACATGTGTTTTGGGATCATTTTTAAGAATCATATACATCTCAGCTATCTTACTGAAGCTGACTAAAAACAAGAGAGGAAACATTAGATTAAGATTAGTTACCAAACTACCAACAACACTTAAAAAGCAGTGCCAAGTTTTTATAACAGTAATACTGTGTGGTCACTATGGAGGTCAGCCATGTTTCTAACATGCTCCATTAAAGCTGTTTAATCTGCGTTCTCTCATGTGTCAGCATGTCAGAGGAAGTCTGATTTAGTTTAATAAAGATTTAACGAGTGTAGTTTCCACTAGAGATGAACATCTTCTAACTGCCACAAATACAGTGATGCCCTCTGGTGATCTATTTTAAAATGCATTTATACTTACCTTCTGCTAAAGTCTAAATTATACTAGGTGTTTTAACATATCTGGATATCAGTATTTTTAATAGTGATGCCTCTACTGTTATCTATACAGGTGTTATCTGCGATTACATGTCCCTTTGTGGAGATTTGGTATATTAAATTGGAGTCATTTGAAGTTCCTCTGCTGTGAGTCTTATATTAAAACAGGAAAACAAATACAAAAGAGAAAAAAAAAGTAGCTTGTTCAGGAACAGTTCAGTAACCACCACAGTTCAGTAACCACCACAGTAATCTGGCATGTCCTCATCTAGATGAGGACATGCTGATTAGGATCAGAGGTGCTATTGTTCTTGATTTGCATGAGTCAGTACTGACAGAAACATATACGGTTTTCTATCACCATGTTCAACAGCTACATCTCCAGTAGAGAGTATTGTACAGTATTGAGTATTGTACTTCCATAAAGTCTCAAACAAGTGAAAAAAAGTACTAGAGTAGGAGGAACCAACAGAAGACCTTTAACTGACAATTGCTCATGACTAATGGGGACACATTTTTTATGACTAGAAAAGAAAACTACATAAACACTTCTTCAATTCTCAGAAAGTCCACTTTTTTCAAGACTTTTAAGCTTTTTTCCGATATTCAATTGCCCTTGTTTCCTTGAAGATCTTTTGAGAACAAAAAGCTACTTCCAGTTGCTCCCTTGTCACAAGGGGTTACCATAGAAGATGACTCTGCATATTTTTACTTCCGATGCCCTCCCTGACACAATCCTTCTTGTGTCTCCTCCCAGGACTTAACTTAATTTGAAAGGTAACATCTTCCAGTTTCTGAAACTATGCTTGTTTATTATATGGCTAAAATGCAACCAAATCATAACCCTATCCCTAAGTGGTTTGCCAGTGACCTGATGGATGTTGAGAGGTTAACCCTCTAAGGTCTAAGTTAGCATAGGTGGTAATTCTTACCCTTACCCTACCTTGTTTCTTTGGAGATAATCAAAAACCCTTAGCAGAGCACTATATTGACATATAGTCTTCTGTGTCTGTCTTTTGACTCTATGGCCTCCACAGTCCTGCTGGGAGATACCTGAGGAGTTGACTGGGAAAGCTGGCTCTAATGTATGCGTCAAGATCAACAGCAGTGGATGTCATCTTTTAGTTTTGTACTTCAGTCTTCCAAACATCCAAAATGGAGGGAGGGAGTCTTTAATGGAGGGGCATTACATGCAGCACAAGGCCAACTTTCTGAAGTTCCTTCTTTCTTCTTAAGGATGCACTAGTCTATGACCTTTTACTGCAAAGTTTCAGACTCTCCTCCATGTTTCATGATTAATCCTCTCTGATGTGAAAGGGCAGGGTTCAGTTTTGTTCAGGGTGGTAAAAAAAAAAAAAAAAAATCATACCTGTTGTGTTTGTTCCAGTAAAACCCTAAAGGCACAGTTCCAAACTACACAATGAGCCTTAGTGAATGCAGTAAACAGCTGGCTGGATAAAGATTGTGCAGACATTATCTTGAAGAAAGTCTTAAACGTTAAGACAGAGGTCTGGCTTTGAGGTTGTTTTATTTGCTCATAATTCTACATTTAAAGGAAGCAGCATTTACTTGTGTGAAATAGAGAGAACTTTAAAACACAAGCAATCCTGCAAAACTATATTCATATGTGTGATACTGTGTGGGTGTATATGAACAAAGGTAGAGATACAGATAAAAGCAATAGAGAGTAAGCACATCCCAGATTTGAAGATATCCATCTTTGGCCACTGTGTGCGTATGCGTGTAATGTGCAGGTGTTGCATGCTGATGATATAATTTGGTTATTTATTAACTCCTGTCCTATTTCCCGAAGCAACAGATATGAATACATACTGCTCACATGGCAGTTTTTTCACCTGTTCTGTCATTTATTGACAGCTGGAAACCCCATGTGGAATCCATTTAGCAAAAGATGATCAGTGAATAGTGGTGTGAGATAATAGGGAGGCCTTATTGTTGGTGTGAGGTTTTGTTTTTTATCATCTGGCCAAAAGGCCAATGAATTTATGGAATTGCTGAAGCATCTATCATCTGTCTATCCATCTGTCCACAATTCACAAGAATCTCTACTCCTCCTACAGTGTTGGCCAGAATTTAATCAAACTTGCACACAATGATCACTTAATGGGTCTTCATCCAAACTGTGCTCAAGGGCAAGGTGACGATCGTTTATTTTACCGACATTAACCTGTGAATTGTGAGCCAGATGAGCTACTGCATTATTGACATTCGGGTTTATAAAAATAAAACTAAATAACTTAACAACTAAATTGCTAAAGCAAATGCCTTTTGGAAATAAACTTAATTGGTTCTAAATTTTGTTTCCAGTCAGGGTAATAAGGAAATGTTGATAATTAACATGTTTCACAACTAAGACATATAACTATCTTGATACTGATCATATCAGCAATATATTCATTGACAATGTGTCTGTTCTACAGAAATGTCTGATATTGTAATACAACACCCATGTGTCTACACTATTATTTAGATTTTGCTCAAAGCACAGGTTAAGAAAAGACTGTCATCTGGTTTATTACAGAAAAGCAATGTAACATTGGCATGTCACAATATATCAGATTGTCCATAGGATCAAAGGTAGCATGAAGGAGTAAATAATACAATGAGCTACTATGGCTCACCTTGAGAACCCTAGTAACTCACCTAACATCAGTCCATACCAACCACCTAAAGCACACTAGCAATTGTCTAGTAAGACCTCAACAAACTAAACACCATAGTAACCAACTACTAACTACAGGGATCCTACAGTGAATTCTGTATACACTGTCAGAAATAGGGGTACAGTAAAAGTCCATTTCTGTCACTACAGGTGCAGATGTCCCCTACAGCTAATTAGTGGTTTTTATAGTGCTTAAGAAAAAATAAAATACTTTTTCTGAGAATGTACAGTATGTGCACATAAGTATGACAACACAGCTAAAATCAGTATTTAGGAGCCTGTATTTTACATGACATTATTTGCTTTTAATCCCAGTGAGCATGTCCAAAATTCATTTGAGTACTAGATTTACAGTATGAATAGCCAGCTTTGATATGTGTGAGACAGTCCAGCTCTGATTTTGATATTACACTGTATTATATTATTTTTAACTAAAATAACCTGTTTAATGTTTTTACATTGATTGCTAAAATATGATAATCAAGATATTAGTACTGAATGAAAGTCATCAGTAAATTTGGATCATTATTTGTTTTCATGACATACTTTAGCAGTTTTAAAGTTTCATATGAAACCTGTAGAGAAAAGTTTAGGCTGAGATTAGGGGATTAAAGTGAAGGTTAGTTTAAGGTCAGGAAGTGAAATGTGGTTAATATTGTGAGTTTAGCTGAGGTCCTCGTGTGTATAGGTTTGTATCTTTAAGTCAGTGTGTGTCAGTGGGAGGGGCCAACTGCAGCACCTGTAATGCAGCACCTAAGTGGAGACAGACTAGTGAATGAGAAAAAAGGAGGAAATAAAGAGATGAACAGGAAGAAATGACTGAATGGATGAGTTGGCTCTCATTCTTGTATCTTCTGTGAGTTGGAGCTGTTGCCTTTTGGAGAGCCATTGAGCAGGGTGGATGATACCAGGCATTCTACCAGTGCTATTAACACATCCTCATTCTAACTACACTGCCTTCACTGCTCTCTGTAAGTTGCAGATGTAAGCTTTCTTTGGGTAGTTGTGCAGGAAGAAAATGGATTGTGGACATTTTTGTATGAAAAAACTGGATTAAAAAGTGAAACGTAAGTTTCCCGTTTCCTGCCACATTACCAAGACAGCTTATTATTAACTTGGCCCAGGTAAACTCCAACCCATTTCCTGTCTGAGAGAGAACAACAAAGGTCAACAGGACAGTGAAAGCTGAATGTTATTCCACAAAGACTTTTGTGACTAGAAGGTAAATTCCGGAGTAAAGAGGCTGGAAAGAGATTGTGAAACTTGCTAAAAACAACTACAGCTGGAAGACTCTACAGCTGCTTCATACAGGTGAGTCCAGTATCATCTCTGCATTTAATAAAATATTTGACTTCTGATTCTGAAAACGTTACAACTCATAAAATACCACAGTACATGTTGCCTTCTGACCACGCATAAAAAAAGGAGTGGCCCTTTGTCAAGTGTCTGATGCCTGTCGGTGCTAGCAGCTAAAAAGTCCTCATGTGGTTTCAGTAATAAATTTTATTACATTTTATTACAGTATTCAATGTTTGACAAATGGGATAAAGATCAGCAAAAACAAAAGGAGGGGGAAAAAAAAAGATTTTTCTCTAGGCATTTTTTTTCTTATTTTCCAGCTAATCACAAGTCAGGTCCAGCCACTACATTAGATTCGGAACCACTGAATTAAATTACCTTTACAACTAGCTGCATGCAAAACAGCTACAACAGTAAAATGCTTTTTTCCTTTCTGCATCAGTACAGTGCTGACTTGTCGCCTTGAGGCAGCTGCTGTTGTGATTTGGTGGTAAATAAATGTTGGATAGAAAAATATGAGTGACCAGAGCCATTTGACTGCTGAAAGACTGCTTTTACTTATGTTACTTTGGCTGCATTAAACTTGTAATGATTCATTTAAATTGACTTATTTGAATTAGGGCTGTATCAGATTTGCACTTCATGATTACTGGGGTCACAGAAATTCACAATAAAAATGTGACTACAATATCCACAGAATATTTGAAAAAAACATTATCAATCAATCTTTTTGTTTGTTGTTTTGGCAAATTAATTATATTGAAAACACAGGCACACATACACACAGGCATCTTATCAAAGACAATGTATACTGTCCTTAACCTTTGCACATTACCATAAAAGTTGTTCTGGAACTCTCATTTTTCTCCACACACTGTCAATATCAGTTTTTAAATAAACCTGAGGTAACAAATATGGCATGCTGGTGCTTTTCTAAAATCATAACTTTTACACATAGACCCCCTAATTTGAGAACATGTTGACATTGTAGGTTTTCACAATGTTTTTAATTTGGTCAGCTTTTATGCTTTAATAAGGAAATGTTTCCTGAGCTCCTGATATTTTCTCACATTCTGTTCAGTCACTGACTATTAAAAGTGCCAGTTGCATTAATGCCATACATATAAAACATTGTATTCATCAATGACCTAATGGCTTTTGGTTCCTTACACCACTGAAACAGGTACTTCTGCCTTTCTGGCTGGATGTCATTTTCATCCACCCACATAAAACACCTTCAGTCCAATTGTCATTAAATTTTCTAACATTTACTGGACACAGAAAGCATTGACATAAATCTGCTGGTTGATTATACAAAACACTTGTGTTCTTGGATTGTGGTGAATTTGATCTTTACAGTTGTTAAACTACAGTATGGCTGTAAGCACATGTATTCTCATGGTTGCTTTGTGTGATCGTCAGACAACACTACTGTGGTCTAGTTAGCCTCTACCTGCCAGGTACAACACTCTCTCTCTCACACACACTCACATATAGTAAACATTGTGGCTGGTGACACAGCGGCTACACCCAGAGAACCATATTTGCAGTGATTGTGCTTTACAGTAGTGACCCAATCTGTTATAAACAGTTTTGTTAACCTCCTAAGACCCGAACTCTTTCATGGCATGCATTTTTCGTAAGTGGATATCAGGCCCTTGTAGAGCAAAATTTAGTATTGTGGTCTAGACAACCCAACATGTGATGTCCACATATGTGGACGCCAGGTCCTAGGAGGTTAAAAATGTATTATTTTCTCCAAGAAGTAATATTTTTTATATAGCAGGACAGTTATTCTTCCTACAGTGCAACAGCCAACACAACAGATACCAAACCAAATTTCATTGAGCTTCATTGAGCATGGGTAAAGAAAGAACCCATTCAATTTTGAACAAGACTTTCCTTAAAATTGAGAAACACAGCACTGGGTTTGGTGAAGAATCCCTTCTAGTTTAAGTTTTATTTAGTTGTAGGATATAAAAAAAATTTTATGTTTTACCCCTTTGGACTTTGACCATTTTGTGCCATGGAGTTTCTTTTAAATGCATAGATCCCTGCTTTGGTTACATGTGTACACTATAGGCTATTGAAGCCTGACAACCACAGGTTTGTGAACTCCTGTTTTAAGGCCTCCAGTTGGACATTGTTTGTTTGTTTAACTGGCAGCCACTAGCTTGGTCAGCAATGTTCATTTGTTAACAATGTGCATCTATGACATTAAACAGCATGCTAATTTTGGCTGGAAAAAAACAGGTTTAAAACAAAATGTACTTACTGGAAAATCTGAATAGCCAAGTCCTTGTCTTTTTTTTTTATTTTTTAAGTGTGTGTGTGTGTGTGTTTCCACTCAAGTATATTGGTGGCAATCTGAGAACCCATCAGCTAGTTTGCTAAATAAGCCTCACTGGATTTTCGGGCCAAGATTTCTTCAGCTAGTTATTGCTTACAAACAGAGGTTCTGCTTGCCATTAGGCAAGGCAGGCAACTGCTTGAGGCCCAGAGGGCAGACAAACTTTAAATTACAGCAGACAACAGACTCTAGAATTGCCACAGCTTACAAATGCAGATAAATGAAAAAGGCACAATTATTGTTAGATGATTAAATGGTTTTGAAAATTGCATTTCAGCAAATGCAGTCTTTCTTTTGGTCTCCACATGAAGTGTGTGTGCTTTAGGTTTTGTGATTTCAGCATGTCAGTATTTGATAATTAGCAGTTTACAGTTTGGGTGGTTTGTCATAAAATATGTGACAAATTAAGCATCTGATCTGATGATGGCACTACAGACAAAGTCAGAGGATCACCAAGCTTATTGCAATTTATCCTGATGGGAAGAATAATCTAAATCCTGAGCTACCAGCTGCAAGTATGCAGGGAGGAATTGTCTAAGAAATATGTTTGAGCTGACAAAAAAATTCTTGGAGATTTAGATTGTTTTCTATACAACAAGCAACAAAATGGCTGCCACAGTTAAAAGGTATTCAAAGAGAGTGTTTCAGAAGTCGATACTATCTCTTCAAAGTTGAATAGAACCTACATCAAAAGAGACAAAAGAAGCTCCATAATAGTCAGTCAGCTGTGCGTATCATATCTTCATGAAACACACAGAGAGAGAGAGAGAGCATGTGTGTGAGTAAGCAAGTGAGCAAGTAGAAAAGAAACATAACACAATGTAGTTTAGTTTCTATTTGCTCAGCTGAGATAACAACTTGCCCTGTGGCCAGAAGGCAATCAGGAGCTGGCCTGCAGCCAGTTTGCATGCCAGCTGGGAGAGTTAGTTGATCATTAGTTGATAGCTCATTTTAAAACCCAAATAATGGAACAGTTAACCAAAGTGCAAGTTGATATTTAAAGGAGGCTTCACCATGAATGAAGCTGGGTGATTTCTTTCTTTTCCTTTTCCAATATTAAATTTCATGTCATTTTGCCCCACCCAATATGGCCACCTTTATGCTCAGATGCCATTTCATCAATTTTGGCTACTTGTAATGTTCATACATATATGCATGTAGGAGACTTTAACACATTTATGGCCTGTGCACATATTGCTGCATAGTTTTGCTCAGAGGTCGTTGCAGTAAAAGAATATTCTACAATTATTTGTTGCTTTGCAGAGAGTTGGATAAATGATCTATAACAATCTCATATCTGTATGCAAAACACAGAATAAAGCCACAGATAGAAGGAAATTAGCCTAGCTTTGCATAAACACTGAATGCCATGGGAAAGGTCCAAAGTTAAACAAAACAGTACTAACACGCTAATGTTGAGCAGGTATAACAGTAGAGATTAAACAATATGAAAATTTTATGTCAGGATTATTGTGACCAAAATGATCACCGTTAGCAGTGCAGCCAGAATATTATTAAATGTATCAAAGGTTTAAAAAAAGAAAGAAAGAAAGAAAGAACTAGTGCACATAATAAATTAGGCTGTAAGTTAAAAAAAAAAAAAAAACACCCTCACACCCAAATCTGTGCAGTTTAAATTTAAGTATGTACATGAGCTTTTCATTCAGTATGAGCCTTGTATCAAACTTTGATTTACACATAGCAGTGGTACAACAGCTAAAGGTAACTTAACAAGCATTCCTTGTGGTGACCATCAGGAAATGATTTTCTTTCTGCATAATCTGCTAATGGGATGTTCAATTAAATCTCTTAACAATCATAAATATGATCAATCTTCAGACATAGTCCTCTTAGAAGGCAGTTGATTATGAAACTGCCCTCTGCCATGTTTCATAGTCAAAACAAACTCAGGTTGGATGCTACACATGGGACAACTGGACATGGTTTAAATCATAATTTAAATTTAAAATGGTAAAATTAACCACTGAGAATTTTACAACTGTAACCATGGTAAGCTGGGGATGTTACTTAAACAAGATAATGTATTATATATTATTTTTTCATTTTTTTTAATTGCATCGTGTTACTTAATTATTCCCTGGAGATAGTTATTTGTTACCCTAGTTTTTACATTACTTTTGTACTACTCCATTACATGACCTGAAGTGCATTGTCACTTAATTACTAGTTAACAAAATAAACTTTAGGTTATAGTTCCACACACCGAGACAGATCCCTACCCTAATGAGAACATACATATGATTTTTCTTTTAGCTTTTAAGTATTAGCACAAAGCTGACAATACAAAGCAAGTTTCGACCATTTGTTTGAAATCTAAATACTATAATTTTGGCTGCTGCCATTTTGGCTTTTTGAAGGGAGAAGTGACCATATTTGCATGAGAGGTTGGAGCACTAAGTTATTAGCCAGCAAGTTTGGTTAGCGAGCTACATTAATAAACTGCATGTCTGCAACACACAGTCACATATACTGGCTAATTAGTTCAAAGTACAGACTAAAAAAATACTAGAATTACATTTACCAAAACTGAAGCACAAAGTTATTGGATGTGCCGTACAGCAGGTTTTATTATTTGTCATTAAAGATTACAAAAACAATTAAAAATTGTATTTAAAATGTTCCAAAAGACACCAAAACCTGGTCAAGGAATCCAGCTCATCAAGTTCAATTAGTGGAGGTGAGGCCTAGCAAACAAGAGCTGCCTGTCAGTTGCATCGTCCACACCTCTAATGTTAAGCCTCAACATTATCTAAATAGGTGAGTTATTTAAAAAAAATTCTCCCAATGTAGTTTTTATGAAGGCAAAACTATCCAGAACAAAACTAATTTTATACCAGGCTGTAAACATGCTTTTTAAAACTGTAAATGTGGGCAAATTTAAATTTTAACATGGGAGATTGCAGAATATATTACCAAAGTCATAATAGTTCATCCCATGCATATCAATAGTAAATTTCACAGGCAATCCATTCAATCATTACAATAAGTAGATATTTCAATCTTGGCCAAAATAGTTATTTACTAACACAGACCTGCACTGTAAGAAAAAAAAAACAGTTAATGCATTTCACTGTGTTTATTATTATTATTATTATTATTATTGTTGTTGTTGTTGTTGTTGTTGTTGTTGTTGTTGTTGTTAAATCTACTAGCACCATGGTTCTTCCTATCCATAAGAAAAATTTTGCTTTTTTATTAGCAGTAATCACAAGTATAAAGCTCATGTTTATGTATAGTACATCCAGAAAGTATTCACAGCGCTTGTTCCACATTTTGTCATGTTACAGCCTTATTTCAAAACAGATTAAATTCCTTTTTTACCTCTAAATTCTACACACAATACCCCATAATGACAGTGAAAAAAGTTTGCTTGAAATTCTTGCAAATGTATTAAAAACATAAACCAAAAATATAACATGTACATAAGTATTCACAGCCTTTACTCAGTACTTTGTTGAAGCACCTTTGGCAGCAATTATAGCCTAAAGTCTTTTTGAGTATGATGTTACAAGCTTGGCACACCTATTTTTGGGCAGTTTCATGAATTAAAAAAAAAAGAAGAATTTAATCCATTTTGGAATAAGACAAAATGTGTAACATGACAAAATGTGGAACAAGTGAAGTGATTTGAATACTTTCTAGATGCACTGTATGTTTTGGCTGTCACTTTTGTAAGCTCATCATGACTCCAAAAATCAGGTATTCTTTGAGAGACATGGCACTGAATAAACAGCCAGCTCTGTAAAATGTCATCTGACAAACAGACATGCATAAACACACACACGCCTACTGGATATCTATTAGAATGACTCCCTATATGTTTGCCTTCCGATCCAGCTTTTTCACACAAACATGCACACACACACACACACAGAGTAATATGAGTATGTCTGTATCCATAGCATATGGAAACTATTGAATTACACTGAAATATTAACAATGTCATGGGCAGATGGTGCTTAGATACACAGACACACGCACATAAACACTTACAAATTATTACTCACACATGCACATTATTCTTGTTTAAATACAATTATTTAAACAATTTAATGATTCTCTATTTTTCTTTTAATTTGAAACTTTTATCTTTTTTTCTTCTCTTCAGCTTTCCATCCCACATTTTATTCATCATGGCAGAGTCATCAACAGGATGGTGGAAGCTCACTTTTCTCAGAAGAAAAAAATCCCAACCAAAGGTTTTGTATGAAATCCCACCAGAGTTTGTGTCCAACTCAGCCACCGGTCAGCACTGTTCCAGTGCAGCCTCAGGAGCTGCCACTCAAACAGAAGATGCCCAGCTGGAAGCCCGACTGGGGAAGATCATGGACAAGACGACAGCCTGTAAGGGGCGTCATGTCAAGGTGTCACACTCTGGGAGGTTTAAGGAGAAGAAAAGAGTGCGAACCACACTGGCAGAAAACCCAGAGATGTTTCCTGAGAGTGGCCCTGCAAGGGATGAGAACCAGAGGGCTGAGAAGCGAGAAGCCAGTTAGTGAACATTAATTAATATAGACTTACACTGATGAAGACATAGCTACATAAACATATAAAGACTTAAGCAATCACAGTTGCACTTATAAGAAAAAAATACATACCCTGTTCAAACTCTCCAACCAGCCAACAGGAAGGAAAGGAAAAACAAGGAAAAACACAACACCACAAAATCCAGTCATTGTGTATTACTGTTTTGCTGGCCAGTGAGTATCATGTTGTGATCCTCCTATCCACTTCACTACAAGAGGTATCAAAGGATCTTTGGTAGATCAGCATCTTGAGGCACTTTAACTCTGTTTTCAGCTTTGGTGATTGTGTCTTCATACACATGCTGCTGATAATGGGACAAAAGTGGTTTCAGGGATTTATTCTGCATCCATTCCTGTAGAAGACCCTGAACATCTGTATAATCCAGATGCACAGGATCAGAACTGTGCCATTTTTTTACTAGAAACATTGCCTTATCATCATATAAAGACCACTGGATCACCTTGATATAATTCGTGACACCAGCTATGAGAATTGGGTTAAATATGCTTTATATACAATATATTTAGTTCAGTATGTTTAACAAATCAGACCTCCTGACTGGTAATACTTGTGGTACAATAAAGCAGTTTTTCAAATTAATATAATTTCTGGTCCTGGTGATCAAATATCAGTGACAAGTTTTGTTTTTCCTTTTTTTCTTCATGTGTTGCTTTAAATGCATTAAATCATACTGGACAGACTTTTGCACTAGCATAACAGGCACAAGGAAACACACTTTCAAATGACTGGTTCAAAATATGAATGCCCAGATTTGCTTGACAAAAATCACACTGTATTTTCTTTTCTTTTACCTCTACATATTATAGTTTAGGTTATTTTAGATACCTTCAAGTGACCAGCAATATAAACTAAAATATCTTGTGGAAATCACTTCTTTCCAATAGAATTGTGGAACTACATTCTTTTTTATTGACATGCTAGAACCAAAACTTGGCACCAGTACAGCACAACAAAACTACTGGGCCCAACATTGGAACCAGTGAAGTTAGTGGCTATAGGAAGTACCACTGCCATCCACCATGATTTTTTTTAACAGAAATGACCACAACTTCTGCCAGCAAAGCCACATAATAATCCGTTCTTAAACCTGTTGAAATGGATTCATAAGGCACCGAGACAGGACTGGCTCCACACTGGCACCAACACCACACTGGTGGAAAAGAGTGGATTTGAAGAAACCCTTTTCAGACTCTTCACACTGGGTTAAATGTTGGGGAACTTTCACCTCTTAATTTGTACCATTGCACAATAGCAAACCGTCTTGACAGCACTGACTTTGAAGAGAATGGAGAGTGAGAGAGTTCGAAGTGGAGGATCCTAATATTATAATTGGCTATTATTAGCTGTGTTGCATTACTCAATCTTGTTGACCCTTGTGTGTCTAAGTAGAGATTTCTCTACAATAGAAGGTTGAAGGTAGCTGTTAGAAGTCACTGATACGGATGTCTCTAAAACAATAAACTGCATGAACTTATAAATTACAGGAGTTTAACTAATAGTTAGCAAGAAGTTATGCAGCTTTTTTCACTCAGACAGTTTACCCTCTTGATTAAGCTCTTTCAGTGATAACAGGGTAATATTTCTAAGATATACAGTAATACTGAGGGAGAATATATAGCTGAGTACAGAGGAAACAGAAAAAAAACTTTAAAACTTTGAAGCCATTCACCAAAATAAGTTGTGGTGAATAGCTAGAACTCCCAGATGGTCAGCATGTTGAGTGTAGCTCTTGACCAACAGTAACTTTCCAACACCAACTAGTCACATCTTAGGTTTGGTGCACATCAAGTATGAAAGCTAGTGTTCTAGAATCAGGACATGTAAGGCAAATATGACTGTCTGACACTTGCTGGACATTGGCCATCACTAGGCAGTTCTGGCTTTGCAATGAATTTAAACGGTAATTTTTTTTTTTTTTTTTTTTGTGAGAGGTTACAACAAAACTATTAAGCAATACAGGACTATGTTTGTGTTGAGGTTTTTTTTGTTTGTTTGTTTGTTTTGTTTTTAATATAAATTTGAAACAGATTTGTATGGTGCATCCAACAGTTACGTGTGACCAAAGCATACTTGGGTATTCAGGTCGCCAGTCTATGGCAGGGCCGACTTGAGTCATTGCTTTATCATTTCAGCTGGAGAAGCCGTTGATCATATGTTTTTGCCAGTAACGCCCACTAGGGGGTGACCTTGTGTAACTCAAAATCTAATTTCACTGTTCATGAGAACATTTACCTAGTCAAAGACATATAGCAGGTGAACCATATGCTGTAAGGCTAATACGGAGGCCTGGGTTTGAATCTGCCCTGAGAAAATTTACAGTGTGTATAAAAAAATAAATAAATAAAAATTTACAGTGTTTGTCCCCCCCCCCAAAAAGGGCTGTTATGGTGTTAAAAAAGAGCTTGCGATTAACTTTAAAAGCTTGTTTCAGAAAAATGCCAATTTCTTTTACATCATCTACATCGCAAATATCAACTTTCAGTTAGTCTGTTTAGCAGTACTTTTAGTTTTAACTTTGTGTGATGTTAAGGTGCTATCCTTCAATTCTTAACTGCTCCCACTGTTGCTTTAATCAACTGTTTTTGGTACTTGGCATAGGTATTATACATATTTTTTGTAAATTAACTGCTGTATGAATAAAATCTGCAACTGATTTTAACTCCAAATGATTTGTTTTTGTGGTGATAGTGTATAGTGCTATCAGCAGTGTCATGATTTTAAAACTTTTTTATAGAATCTTCCTTAACAGTTATTAACAGTTATTTAATTCAACCACAAAAGAAATCATGTCGTAATGAGTGTGACATTGTTTGATGAAATTATGCCCTCTAGTGGTTAAATGCGAAATAAAATGGCCACTTGTACTGATGTTTCATTTTGCAGCAATATAGTGAACCCAATGTTATAATTTGGCAGTATTTAAAAAGAAGAAGAAGTGTAATGAAAGTCCTCTTCATTACTTAGATAAAAAGTATATATTTACAGATGGATCATTTTGACACTATTTGTACAGTTTCTTTGTAAGAATACACTCATACAAAGAGGTTAGTCATGTTTTATTGACTGATGACTAATGACTGATTGACTGTAGGTGTTTCAACTGACCTCAACTGAGGATATTGTTGGGCGGTGGAAGGAATGCTTTGAAGAGCTCCTCAGTCCCACTGACATGCCTTCTGTAGAGGAAGCAGAGTCCGGGGACGAGGGGGACAACTCGCCCATCACTAGGGGCGAGGTCACTGAGGTATTTAAATAACTCCTTGGTGGCAGGGCCCCTGGGGCAGATGACATTCACCCTGAGTGTTTCTGACCAACGCGGAGACCTGCCGGGGCCCGGCACGGGGTCTCTCCGCTGACGACCACCGCCGCCGCGGAGCAGCATGGGACCGGAGGACCGGCCCTTCGGCTACGCCGAGCGGATGGCTGCAGCCTGGCCCCACGGAGGGGAGGCGCGGCTGCTGGAACGAGTGGTTCTCGGTCGGTTTGTGGAGGCTGATGGACGTGGTCGAGCGGGCGGAGGAGTACCGAGCCGGACGGCCGGCGCACACCCTGGCGCGGCCAGCAGTGGGGGACCAGCCGATCCCAGGCCCGAGGAGGCGGGCCCCAGCGGCGGCCACATGTCGGCCTGCTGCTGCAGAGCAGCGGCCGGAGACCCCCACTAACCCCGTATTTCTTGTCTCCCCGCAGGTCCCGGCGGTGTCGGACGCTGCGCTCAACCCACCGGGGGTCGCACAAACGCCGCGGGAGGTGTGCTGGAGGTGCAGACGGCCGGGACACCTGCATCGGGAGTGTCCGGAGATGGAGGTGGTACAGGTGGTACCGACATCCTCCCCCGGTCTAGGAGGAACGTACAGCGTTCCGGTAAGGTGCCAAGGGGGTATACGCCAGGCCTTGGTGGACTCGGGCTGTACGCAGACCCTGGTCCACCAAAGCCTGGTTCGACCAGGGGCATTGTTGGAGGCAGAGTGGGTGGAGGTTAAGTGTGTGATTCTTTTACCTGGATTACTGAGCATGCATCAAGAGATGTGTGCATGGGGACATCCACAAGTATCCCATAGTGCCGCTGGAAATTAAACATAAGGGCAAAATGCATAGAGTTAAGGCTGCGGTTAGCTCCTGCCTGACGCGTCTCCTAATCTTGGGAACTGATTGGCCAGGGTTTAATAACCTTTTGGGTCAGTGTGTGGGGATACGTTCACGGGATTTGTAGTGTTTGCGCTGCGCTCAGTGGTGAGGCGAGGTCGTCCGACGCTGACTCTGGGGAGGAGGAGACGGCAGGGCCTTCTCGGGAGGCCCTGCCGGCTCCAGTGATTCACTCCATGGGAGATTTCCCACTAGAGCAGTCTTGAGACGATACTCGACGCTCAGCTTTGGACCAAGTAATGAAAATTGATGGTCAACTGGTGCGCCCTGACGTAGCGCTAACCTACCTACATTTTGTAGCGATTAGAGACCGGCTGTATCGAGTGAGTCGTGACACTCGCACAGCTGAAGAGCACACCCAGTTGTTGGTGCCCAAAAGCCGTTGGGAAATGGTTTTCCAGGCGGCTCATTATAACCCCATGGCAGGGCATATGGGATATGACAAAACTGTCGTGGTTCTGGGTCAGTGACCCAGCATTTTCTGCATTATGGACTTTCTAAGTTTTGTTTAATATTTTCATTGTCATGATTCCTGGGTCATT
>VUQS01069210.1:0-23622 GCA_015108495.1 Heterochromis multidens
AAAAGGAGAATCAGAGCATGAGAACGGGAAAGCCAAGAAAGAGCGAGAAAGCACAAGTTCTTCTTTTACTAAACAATGCTCAGAGCGATAGATAATGAAAAACAGTATTTCAGTAGCAAACAGAGCAAAAATCAATAAGAAATGGAGCAAACCAGCAATTGATCTGTATGCTAAAGGCCCCAAAAAGATTTCTCTCTAAGACATAAACCCAGAGAGGGGCCAATTGAGTACATCTGTGTAGTACAATAGAAAAAGATGAGACTGGCCAAATATCCCATTTTCAATACACCATTAGCACTCGGCATCGCCGCTGCTACCCCGAAGAGTAGACAGAGGCAGCGTTTGACAACAAATCTTGTGTGCCCACCACTTAAAGGGCCTTTTGTTTAGACAATAACATCTGAGAGTGCCGACTCATTCGCCTCTGTTGCCACAAACACATAACAGCCACTGCAAAACACAGTGGCTGTCAATTCCCTTCTGACGTGCACAGAGCTTTAGACATGGGAGTCAGATTTCAAACTGCGCTACAGATAAGCTGGAACAGAAGAGACAGTGGGATCTCTGGATCTCTCCTATTAGAGTGTCAGACGTTCTCAGACACATTCATAGCACGTGCATGCAAACATACACTGGCAGAGTCAGAAAATTGCTCCTCATATTGCAGCAAATTGTAATTTCCTGATTGGAAGAGTGTAATGTACTCTCCCAATCAGTAGTGATTGCATAAAGGAGAAGAAGTTGTTTGAAAACAGATCGTTTCTGACATGCAGTTGGGTGAATTTAGAGGAAATAAAATGGTACTCATTGTGTATCCCTCCAATCAATTAATCTCATTACTAATGTAGCTGTAGAAGTGCTGAACCGTAAAAGGCAAGGACAAGGAGAGAGAGATTCAGGGCGAGCGGGATAAATCACTCCTCTAATACTAATGAGATAGAAGGTGAGAACAGATTCACATAATTCATTCTTTCGGCTGCGTGTTGTTTCTACAGCACATGCCTAGGGGGCACAGTGAAGGAAGATGTGGCAGGAATAAAAGCTCTCTCTGGTTGGACCAGTGCCAAGACACAGCGGAGCGAGTTCTACTTTGTTTGACTTTGAAAGTGTTTGATTTACAGCAAGGAGACCCAGCTGCTGGCAGCTCAAAGAATACATTGCCACGCCATGTACACCTATGCAGCCGTTGGTGTGCTGTGTATTTTAGTGCACATTACTGTGTGGTCACTTTTATCTATATCCATCTATTGCTGCAGCTAAGGCACCCCGCTGCCTAAAACGTTAAGTCTAAAGACCCCAGGAGGGATCTAAGAGCCTTCAGGGGGCAGGCGGCCACTACAGGGAAGCCCATTCCAATCTGAAGGAACCAGCAAGACTGGTGCTTCAGAGCACAGCCAGTGGTAGCACAAGGGTATGTGTATTCGCGCACACACGCACACACGCACACACACACACACACACACACACACACAGGTAGATACATGGTAGCTGAATGTTAGATTCCTCCACTGTGAAGGTTATGCTTTATGTTTTGTTCTCTTCTGTTTGGGATCTCTGTTAATGCTTGGTTGGCTCCTTGTGCCTGACTTGTTTGACCACAATGCCAGCAGCAACAAGGTAACTAGGGACATGCACTAATGTTTATTTATTACAATCTTTTTTTTTTCCTTTCATGATATGATATGATGACATAATATGATGCATTGAATGATATTCACTTTAAAAGAAAACGTCTTACAGTAGAAAGATTGTGAAGTGACAACATCCACGGTGTAGGCATGCATCTGGCAGTGTCAACGTGGTCAGGAAAACAAGACACAATGGCAGCCAACATAAGCAACACCAGCCATGGTCTCAGCAGCCTTGTAATTACAGAACAGCAAAGTAATTAATAAGTCGCAAAGGACTTGCCAGCCTGCATATGAAAAGTAAACCAAGCTAATCAACAGCACTTGCTACTCAATGGAATGACATGATAAGATGAAGCTCTGGTGTCAGGGAATTAAGCAGAAGAGTCCTGCTCATCCACTCCACCTCTATTACACACACACATAGAGGCACACACAAACACACAATAACTAAGGAGTGGATGTCTACTGACAAGCCACAGTCTTATTATCATGCCCATGTCATCTCCAATAGGCTGCTTCCTACTGAACCAAGCAAATTGGTTTAATGTGTCCGGCCAATTTGGCTATCACAGAGCTCAACTTGTGTTTTCATATCCTGTCTCTTTCTCTACACTTGCAAAAAAAAAAAAAAAAGCAATTCTTTTGTTGCCTTAACTGCCACCCCACTAGGTCTGTTAAAAATAATGAAATTACACAGCACACAGGCACAGCAGCTGGCTAAAAGGATATTTAAATAACACCAAAATATGACACTCTTAACAGACACTACATTTTTTGTCTTCTATATATCCATTTCAGCCCACAGTTTGATTTTACTTGAGTTTAAGTTACAAAGAGAGAGTGTATGTAGTGGTGACCATATTGTCAGGGGCCTACATTTCAATTATTCAGCAGGGTTACTTGGATTTTTGAAAACTTGCAATAAATAAAATATTCACTTCCACAGCTGCACTGAAATCTCAAGCAAATTCACTGGATAATATCTACATATGCAATGAACTATTAATTGCGTGAATGGAAGTTTAAGCCCGAGTCTGTGTAATGTTTTCTGTGGCTAAATAAAACATTAGAAGTGAGTAGGAAGATAAAGACATTGGTTGTGTGTTTTATTACCAGACCAGATATTCTCACATAACTTTTCTAAAACCTATAAGTGTCACAGCCACACAAGAGAGGGGAAAACAATAGGCTATTTGCAAGATCCTATGTGCTCTCATGCTGCCTCGCACTGTAAAAGACAGGAAAAGTAAATGAATGCTCAAATTCTGCATCTATCGGAAAGTCGGTGGCTTCTGTTTCCCACTTAGACCGTGTTCTGCCCCCCTCTTCCGCCCATTTTCACAAATATGTAGCCAGAGACCTTCGATGTTTATCATGACATCTTCCGCTTTCCTCTGATTTGTTAAATGATTTATTAATGAAAGAGGATGCAAACATAGCTGCTGTTCTGTGTTGTGTTTTACACAAGCTGCTACAGCTTCAAGACACTGTGAGGCATCTCTATTGAAACATGTACTTTTGCAAACACCTCAGATAAAATGCCAGTAATGGCAACTAATAAACAAAAGCATTTCTGTGTTTTGGCTTCAGAGAGATGTCCTAATTTACAGCTGTTCCCTGGGGCAACACTCTACCGATATCTATCATAGGAGCTTTGGGTAGACGAAGAAAAAATAAAACTGCCTATTAATAATTCAGATTTTCAGTGTGTAGTGTTATGTACAGTAGCAGCAGGTTTATTTGAGGAAATATGAAGATATACCCTGAGGTAAGCTGATATTTTTAAGAACTGGCAAGCTCAAATAAAACTAATCTGGCCTAGTGACTCAGAGACTCAACTGGGGGACAAGTGTACACAAATTACAAAAGTTTTTTTTGAACTGTGTGTGCATCCAGTTGCTATGCTGTCAATCAAGGTTTCAGTATATACAGGTTTACCAAACTTGTTCCATAGAAAGCTCCAGAGGAAAGTAGTTATCTAAAGATGAGGGGAGAGAAATGAAATAAAGAGTGCTTTTCTATTCATTGCCTCAGTGGCCACTGAGGTGTGGGAGCAATTTCAATACAATGCACAGCGAAGGCTTTGATAAGACTTTTCTGTGGAATCCTCAAAAACAGTCCATACATGTGCATCTGTGTGTTTGAGTGCACGAGCGCGTGCATTTCTTGGAGGAAGGGTGTTTCAACGTTTGGACAAATACAAGATTGTCACGCTCGTAAAAGAGTAGGGGCTCTGTCACGGAGCCTGCCAGCTAAAGGCTTAAATCACATGCCTGGAATACACAACGACATCAAACCCACAAACACACACACTCCCACACTCCCACACACACACACACACACAATATCTCCCTAAATTATGCAGAGTAGGACCATTCCTCGAAGCATCAATTTTCAACATCTGCTCCGGCTACTTTGCTGGCAGGTATGTGCTCAATCTAAACAGATCAAAACTGTGATTTTTTTGTTTCATCTTCTTAGTATATATGCTTTTCAAATGATCACAATCACCACACTTAATGTTTTTTGTTTTTTTTCCAGGAATATTTAATTCACTGAATAGGATTTTGAATAAAATCATATTTTTGTGAACCCAGTCCCAAATTTCCATAAATTCAGTTATTGTCACTCAAAGCAGTTGCAGCTGCTCGACAGGCAAATCCAGAAAAAAATTATGCTATATTGCATGTGTATGAATGTCTGGCCTTTCTCATTAGAGCAGCAGGGAGTCGTCTTTGGAAATGACAAGTTACAATGTCAAGTCAGCAGAGACTGGAGCCCCGTTCCTCCCTGTCACCCCACACAAGGCAGAATGCCGCCACCTAAAGGCAGCTTTTATAGCCTTTCTGACACCCCTTTTTTGCTTTTGTGTTACTTGTACCTTATTAACACAGACAGTCTCCCACCAAGACGGGATTCTGTTTAATTAGAGTTTTGTGGTGAATCCAATTAGAAACACTCAAAACTTATCAAAACAAATCAATATGATAAAATATGGGCCATTTGAAAGCAATGACACAGGAGTCTTTGAAAATGTGGTTACAATGATGATGTCAGCTGTTCAAAAAGGAAAAAGAAAGGAAAAGAGGAACTTAAAAACTAGGAACACATGGCTGCCTAAAGCATATTCATGACAGAGTGGACCTGTAATTCTGAAGTGATGGAAAGAAATTCCTTCTTCCTGAGCACCGAAAAATTTTGCTGCAGACTGGTCTTAACCTTGATTCCACACTAAGTAATTCCTTTCAACGCCTTAAGCAAAATTAGGCATCATTACGTATCATCCATCTCTCTATCGCAGGAATTCTCTCTACAAATGAATCTGGCACTGTTGTGACAATGATAAGGTCAGCAGAGCTCTGCTGATATGTTCGTATTATTCCCTTCTCCCAGCTAGAAACCAACCCCAGCCTATTTGCCAGCGCACTGCTATAAAACATCATTAGAGGCCAACAGCAGTATGGAGAAAGAGTGGAAGTTGCAGAAAACTACAGTGGCTCTACTTGGTGCAGATGAAAACAGCACCTCTAAGGTGCCCTTTTAAAACTGAGTGACCACGCGATATGCTCGCCCAGTTTATTCCATCTCTTTATTTATTCTTCCCATTTAGCCTCTCGTTTGTGACAACTGTAGTGACAGATGGGCTGAGAGGCCTTGGGATCGATAGAAGGGGAATTCTGTCTTTGTTTCCTGACATTTTTCCCATAGCCACGCTCCCGACTCAGGTTACTTACTATCCACACGAATGGAGAAATGAGGATAGAGTAGGGAGGAGGGAGGAATGAGATACGCTTCTGTAAAGCCTCTGAAGAAACTTAATGCCTCAGGCCATCTCCCTCTACACAGGTTTCTGTTGAATAATACAATAGAGCACCCTGCACGCCTGATGCGTCGAAGGGGACCGTCTGTAAACAAGACACAAAGGAATGTGCTGTTGCCTTTCCTGCTAGTTTCCCCTTTGACAGTCTGAATAAAGAGCGAAAAGGAAGCTCTCAAACTCTGTGTGTGTGTATATATGAGACAGTCTCGTGTTGTCCAATTCATCATCACTACATTAGCAGAGAAACAGCCTGCAGAAAAGACCAGCAATTATTCTCTCCCTGTGATTAGGAAGCCTTAACGATCTTTTTGCTGACCCTTGCCCTATACAGCTGGTTCATAATAGAAGCAGGGCTGAGGCTGAGAGTGAAAACAACAGACAGTGGTCTTCCTCCCTGGTGGGAATATGTCACATCTGATCACAGTCACAATCGAGTCCTCGTCCACTGAAAACAGTGGGGATGCAAAAAACAGCAAAGAGCTTAAGCTAGAAATTAACAGAGTGCAACTGGTAAGAATGTCATTCCCTAATAGTGTCACGCAGTATAAGACTACAATATAAAAATCACTGAAAAGTTATTTTTTCTATTATATTAGGAACATAAGATTTGCATCTGTTAATTCAGTGCCAAATCATAGCATATGTCATTTCAAGGCACTTTACACAGTAAGGTCATGACCTCACAGCATAGTATTATCAACCGAAAACCAACAAGCACTTGGTGAGAGTAGGGAAGAAGAAGGAGTTTCTTTTAACTGGAAGAAACCTCCGACAGAACCAGACTCAGGGTGGGTGGTCGCCTTGGCCAGAATAACAGGTAAATATTGGAATAAGGGTTAACTGCACTACGACTGCCCATTATCCCCAGCATTACATATCACTGTCTTCAGCAGGCTTTAATCCTCGTCTGACACGACAGACTTTTAATGGACTTAAGGCCAAAGACACAGAGAAGTTATCACATTAGAGGCTTATACACCCAAGTACTCGGCACAAAGACCTATAAAGTAGCCGTGAAAATAAGTACAATCTCCTAATCTCTAGGAATTAAAAGCAGCTAGAATAAACCTCATATAGCTATAGAATGTCACACCAAAAATTAAAAAAAAAAAGCATCAGTCACTGCTTGGAGTAGCTTCACTTTTACTTTAAGACATCTGTTGCTATTACTGTGTATATGTATACATTAAGAAAATATACAGGTAAAAATAATTTAAACAAAACTAATCTATATGTAATTTTTTCATTAAGGCAAGAAAATGTCTGTGGAATGATGACAATGGTCCAAAATAGGATATATAACTGCTTATAACACAGTCACAGACTAAGCTCGACTCCTGCAATGATGACAGTGACTGAAAACCGATTTCAAAAGCCTGCCGTGACATATTTCAAGCACAACCGATTTGTGTTGATGTCACTGCCTCTGTTCTATGAGAGCACCAGAATGACTGCTTAATCCTTCTAATGCTCACCCCTCCCTTTCTTGTCTTTGTCTCAGTGCTCCTGGGCCTTTCTGCCTGTCCTTGTCTTCTTTTTCTCTCATTTTATAAAACAAGGGGGAAAATGCTGATACAGGAAGTGGGACCTGTTTGAGGGCTGTGACGTAAAAACGGTGGCACAACAGTGAAGGAGTGCAATTTCTCTTACCTGTATGATGGACATGCGGTTAGTAGGTGTGTCTGTGGTGCTGGTGACTGGGCCTGTGAAGCTGGTGTGGCATCCCACGTGGCCTTGGGGCACGCTGAGGTTATTGGCAGTGGGCTTGAGGTACATGACCTCTGACCTTGGTGAGCTGAGTGGCAGGCGTGTCTGGTAGTCAAAGTACATGGGAGAGGTGGCCAAGGAAGGACTGCTTACCACATTCATCACATTCATGGCATCCCGCTCCTCCACCTCGCTCTGCACCAGCATGATGTCGTTCTTGTTAATCTTCTTCTTCTTGCCTTTCCCCAGCTGAGGGTGCGAGTACTCTGCAATGCGACAATTGTAAGTGCGAATCTCCTTGTTTTCCCGCTTGCACTTGATAGCTATGGTCACCATAGCAGCCAAAAGCATGATAGATATGATGCTTAAAGTTACAATAAGAGGCAAAGACATGTCCCAGTTCTGATTGTCCTTCATGTGTGGCAGTCCATCAGGAGGTCGTCCGTTGGAAGCCTTGATGATGAGTCTGGCGGCAGCAGTTAAGGTTGGCTTGCCGTGGTCCGATACTCGAATTATCAGCTCGACAATGGGGCTCACATCATCCCAGAATGGGTGGGCTGTTCGCACCTCGCCAGTTACCGGATCAATCTCAAAGAGGTGCTCCTCATTGCCATCTGATATCTCATAGGTGAGCCGCCCACTCTCACCATAGTCATTGTCGACTGCCCTCACTGTGGTGACAATGTAGCCAACACCAACATTACGTGGCACGTGGATTTCAGCTGTATCATTCTGAAGAAGCGGTAAAACTATGACAGGGATGTTGTCATTGACGTCCAGAACACTGATACGCACCGTAGCATTGCTCTCCAGGTGTGGAGATCCCGCATCTTTAGCCAGAACCTTAAAGTCAAAATACTTTATTTGCTCATAATTAAAAGATCTGACGGCATAGATGGCTCCATTAGCAGCATTCACATTAACATAGGTGTTGACGTCACCCCCACTCACATTGGAGTTAATTATGCTATAGTACACTGTGCCATTTTGCCCAAGGTCTGGATCATGCGCCAGAACTGAACCTAGGTACTCCCCAGGTATGTTGTTCTCAGGAATCTGAAGAAGGTAGACTGACTTCGTAAAGCGAGGGACATTGTCATTCTCATCCAGAATCTTTACAGTGAAGGATTTTGTGGAGTTTAGAGGAGGTATGCCATTGTCTTTGGCCACAATGGTGACATTGTACTCATCCTGCATCTCCCTGTCCAAGGGCCTGTCTGTCACCACTGTGTAAAAGTTGTCATAGTTCTCTTCAAGTTTAAAAGGGACATTACCTAGGACTCTGCACTGAAGCTGCCCATTCCTGCCCGAGTCCTTGTCTGTGACACGGACCAGAGCAATGACAGTGCCTGGAGGAGCTGCCTCACTGATGGCCCCCTGTCTCACAGACACAAAGCCTATAGATGGCCAGTTATCATTCCTGTCAAGCACTTTAACAGTCACTTTACAATGGCCTGGGATTGGATTGGGACCTAGATCCTTTGCCTGGACGTCAATCTCAATAACTGGGCTTTCTTCATAGTCAATTTCACCCTGAATCTTTATGACTCCTGTTCTTGAATCTATGGAGAAAAGCTCTCTGATTCTCTCTGGGGCATAGCCACTAAAAGAATAGACTACTTGTCCATTGTTCCCCTCATCAGGATCTGTGGCATTTAAATCAATCAAGACTTTACCAGGAGGTGAATTTTCAGGAATTTCCACAACATATGAGGGCTGATCAAACACAGGGCTGTTATCGTTGGAGTCAATAACTTTAACATTTATCTGCATGGTACCTGACCTAGGATATTCACCCCCATCAGTGGCTGACAGTATAAGGGTGTGATGGCTTCTTTCTTCTCGATCCAGTGGTCGTTGAATAACTAATTCTGGGAATTTAGTCCCATCCCCACGGGATTTTACCTCCAAGGAAAAGAGATTGTAATCATCGCGTGTTATTTGATAGGTTTTCAGGCCATTTTCCCCTGCATCTGGGTCATGTGCGCTGGTCAAGGGAAAGCGTGTCCCTGGAACTGCATTTTCAGAAATGTCAATATCAATCTGATCCGAAGGGAATGTAGGTGAGTTGTCATTAATGTCCTGAATATCTATTTTGATCATGCATATCTCCTTGTCGTTGGCAAACACTTCCATTGAGAGCTGGCACTTGGGGTTTCTCTTGCACAATGTTTCCCTGTCGATGCGCTGTTTTGTATACAGCAGTCCGCTTTGTGGGTCCACGTCAATGAGATGCGGGGCTGAGTTCTCCAGCACTCTGAAGTTGGCTTTCTTACCCTGTCCTCCTGGCCCAGTCTGTTCAATTCCAAGTCTGGCATCTTTGGCAATGTTCCCAATCACTGTACCAGGACCCTGCTCCTCTGGGACAGAGTAATTTAAGTTTTTCAATGTCAGGGCTTGAGCCCACAAGAGCAGGAAAAAGAAAATAGAAAGATACATCTCCACTCAGTAAAAAGCTGCTATGATCTGTGTTGAGATTACCCCTCCTTTTAACTGTTGATATTTTGCTCAAATTTGTTATTTCTGTTATTTGGGACCAAATAAAGAATTCTGTTCATCATGTGAGGCCTTGACATTTGTCTTTGTGGATTGTTTTTGCTCTGTCGCTCTCTTCCTCTGCGAGCAATCTGTGGTGCTGAACACCTAATTTATATTCAGCTGAGCATCCAGACTCATCTGAGCAATAATCGGGATCCAGTCTCCAAACAGAATAGTCATTGTAAGTGTTCAAATACCACCTAAGAAGGAAAACAGAAACAAAATATAGATGTTACAATATACATGAATCAATTAGCTACTCAAATGAAAAGACACTGAGCTGTACTGGCCATTCTGCCAGTAAGAAATCAGATCCACCTCTGAGCCAAAAATGAAACAAAGCTCATGTGTAATTCATCTCCACATTTATGGAGGAAGCTTGTCAATTAGTTAACCTTGGGAAGACACTCTGCGCAGCACAAATACATGGGCAAATAATGATTCCCCTTGTACCTTATTTACTTCATAAATACCTCATCCTCAGTGCATTTTTTTTAATCTATCTCTAATGTACAATGGACTACCTGACCCGAGCGCGATAATGGCCCATTCACACATTAGGAGAACTCAAACTGTAATAGGGCAACTTTAATAATGTGGTAACACTGCGGGCGTACAACTGAACATGGCCTATTGTGGCGGCTATTTGAATAAGTGTGTATAAAATGAGCCTCTTACACGCATTAACAAATCCGCATAATCCGGATATTTAAAATGAGCCTTATAAAAATTCAGAAATGAGCTGCCAACATCTCAGCACAGCCGTGTAATTCTCTCCACTCATGCTCTCTGCCTCTCTCTCCCTCTCTCTCTCTCTGAGATTCATCGCTCCTTGGAAGAAGAAGCTGTTGCATCCGCATGCATGGGGATGGTTGCGAGATAAGGTTTGGAAACGAGCAACAGACGGTGGAAAATAAGAGAAGAGACACAAATGATGCAAAATATATAACTTACCAAAAGAAACTGCTCAAATAGTCCAAGAATAAAACTGTAAAATAAAAGAAAAAAAAATTAAAAACAGTCAGTTCCAGGAGGGTTTAGGGAGAGTTTCATCTCCTTACCCCACTTCAGTAGGTGCCACCCGTATCCTCCTTCCCCTCTTTGTGAAGGAAAAAAAGAAGCCACAAGCCTCCAATGCACACGCAGACTACAGTGCAGCGCAGTGGAAATAAAAAAAAGTGCTCCAGAAAAGTATGACTGTAATGTCAATGAGCTGAAGTCCTCTCCGCTGTCTGATTAGGATGCAGCGGCTCGCCTTCTGCCTGCAGTGAGTCACCGTTCTTCAGGAAGGAAAATTGTTCGGAGAAATACTCTACGAAGGAGGAGAAGAAGAAAAAAAAATCCAGATGTGTAGTAAGGTAGATCCAAAGTGGATATTTAAAAGGCAGTCAGTGTTTTTTTCCACCGTTCGAGACAGCACAGAGTTACTGATTCCCGTAGTGGCATTTTTGTCCTTGCCCGTCGTCCCCGTCAAAGTCCACACACACACACATACACATACACAGAAAGACAGCTGCTGAGGAGGTGGTCAGCAACAACGCCGCATTCCGGCACAAGTCTCCCTACACCTGTCAGAAAATATGTGATTTTCTTCAGCATACACACACAGTCGTTATTTACTATTTTGCGTACGCTGCACAACCCTTAGCACACGGAGCGCTTCCTCTCACTGACTGAACTCCGGACACCGCATGGTGCATTAAACATTGTCGCTACTCCTCTGGCAGCCAATGAATTTGAAGAGGTGGGAAGAGAAGGAGGGATTCAAAAGCCGCTGTGGGTACAGACTACAAATGATTGGTGGCTTGCAGTTCACCGGTGGCGGATGAGTTTTTTTTCAAACCACACTTCATTGTTGTTTACAATAAAGGAAACGGTGCGTTGGGGACAGGCTCGCCAGCATATGTACTGGAGCCAGGCTGAAGTGGCTTAAAATGTCAGTTAGACCATCAAAAAAATAACAGACAACAGAAGAGATTTGAATTCAGTGGAAGTTAATTATTTGGTTACTTGACTGAATTTAAGGTATACAGAGATTCATCCAAATGTGTTCAGAGCAGAGACATCACTGATCCTAATGTAAGAGAAAAACACTAATTAAATTCTTTAGTGCACAACTATCTCAGTTCTCTCAAGAGGGATTATGACTGTTTGGGCAATGCATGTTTTACTACACTTTGCAATTAACAGTCTACTTTAGAGACTGTGTTTGAATTCGTATTTAAAGTTCTAAAACAATACCACTGCCTAGTTAGAGACATTATTTGCTATGCCACCTGAGAAGCAACAGAAATTGTGTTAATCATTCCCTATATAATTAAAACTGCTAAATATCTAGGCAACAGTGTGATGGGAATTTATGAAACATTTAGAATTAATGACTGCAGCAGGTAGCCTATTTGAAGTGACAGTGATATCTCATCCCTGTTTCTAAAGAGAAGAACTAATAGAAAATGTCCCCTAAGCAGTGGAAGTAGAGCTAAACTGTTCAGTCAGTCAACAATTTTCTGCTGACTGACTGAACAGTGTTCAGTGTTTTGGCAAATTAAGATATGGGTTTTTTTAAGTTTAGGATTTTTTGCTTTGTTCATCATATATGAGAGTAATTTGGTTATCTGTGCTTTTAAATTCGTGCTAGACAAAATAAGGACTTTAAATAAATCATCTTAGACTTTGGAAAAGTGTGATGTGCATTTTTTTAAAGATTCAATTAACTCAGGCAATATTCAGATTCAACAATATTAACAAAACAATTAGTTTTTAACTGCAGGGTAACTCAGAGAGACTGCCACTTCAACTGGGTCACCACATGCATACAGAAAAACTGGAAAAAAAGTAATCAAAGCTTTCTAACCAACCCACTATTTTTTATTATCATTCCCACTTTTAGTACCTGGTATGTATCCATACAAATGGCAGATTACAGGTCACAAACCGTTAGTGGTACTTTGACTTGACTATCACTTCATCACAGGGATTCTGTTTTGGCAGGGTTTTACTAAACTTTTCATTTGGTGTTGCTATTTCAACACGTCAGCTTTGCTCAATATAATCATGTATATACATGGGTCTCAACCTCTTTGACTTTCCCACTGACCTTTCTCACTGACGGGGGGAATGACAAAAGTGTCAGATACGTTCAGTCAGATGGCGACCAAAGCTCATTATTAAACAGCAGGTTTGATGTACTAATGTCAAGATGTTGATAACTGATGAAGGTAAATGTCACATCACTGTCTCTATCTGTGCACTGTGTGTATATGTGTATCTGTGTGTGCGTGTTCAAATGTGGTGCATATTTTTTTTTGCTCACTCACCGGGCCTTTCTTTAAACTCTTTCTCATGTTGGTGTTCACAGAATTACAAGTTAAGGTGGCAGACTTGTACCAAGCCAACTTTTTGTTTTTTAAGTCAATTTTCCCACCATGATTACCAGCATTCTCCAAAATAATTTCAAAATAATTTTGTCTGCTCTTGAACTGAAGTTGAATTAGTCATTTTATTCAAGAACACATTGTCTTCGCCACTGGTTTTTCATAATTTTCCTAAATAAAATGATTGCTTTATTTTTCTTTTCAGCTGTGAAATGCTCCATACTGAGTTCGAACAATGTCTGGAAAATCACCTGCCTTGATGAAATGTCGCCAGTGCTGCCAGAGATAAACCCAGCCATTAGCAGCTTTCTTCATTAGCCCAATTAAATGGCCCTCAGGAAATGCACTGACAGAAACCGTATTTGGAATGGGCTGCTGGTGAACAGCTGCATTAAAACCCTATTTTGTAAATTAAATTTCAATCTAATGGCAATAGCCTTTCTTCAGGTGATAATAAGAGGAAGAAGGCCTCTTCCTGCCACACTGTTTAACCCATTTTTTAATTCTCTTTTCCTCCCTTTCCTATAGTCTGATTTCACCTCTTCTTTCCCCCAACAATAAAAAGTTTTACACTCCTCCACTACAAAGAAAATTTAAACCATGAAAACAGAGCATGTGGAGCCTGAGTTTGTTCTTTTTCTCTGCTACCTCTGTCAGAAGAAAAAGAAAAAAAAAATCAGAGCTGACTTTTACACATGGAGAGTTTTTTCCAGCAGCAAACTGTCACCTCTGTCACTGCTACTTTTTACTTACCTGTTGTTTGTCTCACACATGAATTCTTTCCATGTTGCCATCTGAATCTGTTTCTCTCTTCTTTTTTTCTTCTTCTTCTTCTTCGTCTTTATGCTGTTCATCTGCTCGCTACGTTTAAGGGGTGGGGGTGTTTACATCACTTTGCTGTGGTTCAACAGGAGAGAAAAGCTGGTTTTCTGTGTAGCTATCAGCCCATTGAATGGCCATATTGGGTGAATGTTGTATCAGCAAAGACTTTGTCTTTACTTACATGATGGTATGAAAACTCAGAGCTTCACACTGATTATGTTTTTAAGGAAATGTGTCTTTTTTGTTTTTCAGAGATAAGCCTTCGGCACTGTACATTAGCTACAGCACCCACCCAGTCTGGCTGCTCTATAAATATTAATCTCTTTCCAACAGGTCGCTTGCATGAGATCCGCTTTACTGAAAGTTAGTTCAACCTGCATTTGACCCCAAATACTGTATATTTCACAAGTTAATCCCTGAGTGTCTAAAAGAGGCTGTTGAAGCTGTAGCTCTCTACAGTTTAATAGCACACTATATCTTCAAATTGAACAGCAAAGAATAAATAAATAAATAAAAAACAAAAGCTACACAACATAAAAAATACCCTTTCAGCCTCAATTGTTTTTGTCTTTTACATGCTGTTTATTGTTTTATTGTCTACCAACTGGGAGTTCTTTCTTAATACCTTCTTTTCCAAAGGTAAAGTGTGTATGCTTCAAATGAAATAGGTAATGCACAGGTTGTCATTTTTAAGGTAAATTCTGTCCATACTGAAAAACAGGGTGAAAAGTCAAAGAAAAGGACACCATGAATTTAGAAATGAGATAACATTTCTAAATTCACCCAAAGTGCTTGCAATACAAGCACTTTGAGTGAGGCACAGTGAGACAGTGAGTCCTAATAAATGTAATTTAAACCTCGCCACTGATAGTACATAAGAAGTTCATTTTAGATACCAAAGCCATGCTTTGTCCAGCCCCCATTCAACAAACATGTCAGGAGGAGAGCTGGAAGGCCACGTCAAATACCATTGATCTATTCAGCAAGATGAACAATGTGGGCTTAACTCACTTTTCTAAGGCCTGGTCCATGGGAAACAGTGTTTCTGTTTGTTCACCTTTCAAGCTCTTGTTTCTTCCAGCCCTGTTGTTTTCACAACAAAGCAGCTCCCTGACCTGCTGTATCATTAAACCTGAAGAAAAGCAGTGATTTATGCAGTTCATAGACAACACTGTGCCTTTTTAAATGTTGATTTCTAATTTATCATTACATGGGCTGTGGGTAACGAATGCTTCTTTTACTGTGGTTGAGCACAAGCTTTGTGCCTGTTTTCTGTTTGGTTTAATGTGTTTGTCAACCAAACGTTCACTGTTTGCACATGTCAAGAAATATTTCCTGATCAATGCTCATAACTGATTCTGGCTTATCACTGAAAACACTTTTTGTATGTTTTGATATTTTTACTTGTGAAGCAGCTTGTACACAGCATGACAAAAACAACAATGATTTCTCACGTGTGCGTATGTGTGTGTGTGTACTTTTACATTACCTATGAGAAGCCATGAAGTTGCATGTTAATGCTGTTTTATTGGAATAATGTTTTGTCAGAACATGTGAGAAAGTGATTATTTCTTATAGACTCTTAAAATAAATGCTCATTGTTTAAACAGGACTTAGAATATTGGTGGAGAAATTAGAAGAATGACCATGGTTATAGATGGTGGTGTGCTTATTATAAATTTGAATAGGGTAACTCTATTCAGTAATCTTCAGTGTAACTATTCAAATTACTTCACCAAAGCAAAGCACTGTAACTCAGTAAAGGTGATGAATTTTGATTATATTTCTAATGAGTGTTTCAATGTGGGTAAGAAAGCTGAAATGACCTCCACAAGCCGTTGCTGTTTCCTCAGGTTCCATTTTGAGCATTTCAGTTTCGCCAAACCAAGCTTTAATCGAGCAGTAATGTAGGAGCCCTTTACAGAAGAAAAAGATTTGACTATCAGAGAAAAGTCGAGTCAAGTTCAACAAAAGATGCAATCTCTGGCAATGAATGGGGCCTGTCTAGACACAGAGAAAGCTTCTGGTTAGCACAATGATGTGTGGAAGAAATGATTCTCATAGCATGTTTTTCTTGCAGAGCTTCTTTCTTGCTCAAATGCCATGCCTGTAGAGGCAACCATACAAAAATGCTAAAGATCACACTACTAAAATGGCAAACACAGGCATTAAAATAGACTTTCTATGTATACTGTTACAGTGTTGGATGCTCATATTAGCATGGCCAAAGTTTCAAACAAAAAGGTCGACATATGTGCAAGTATTTTGATTACCAACCCACATTAATAAAATATTTTAAACCGATTACAGTTACATTTATTTTGTTTATTTATGTTACATACCAGTATACCTATATATACACCTATAGAATGACTTTTATTCACTTCAAATTGAAAATAAAATCTGCTGAACAAATAATAAAACAACTGATACAACCACTTACAGCTTCCAATGTTGGGAAGCTGTGGCTTTGCTTATTAATATTACTAGAGATTAATTGAAGCAACAATCTTGTGTTTATTAGACAGCATAAAGGGCTTACCGATGTGACAGAGTAGCCCCATGAGAAACAATTCACAGGCAAAAGCTTTTCATCAACACTTCTTAGCAGGGCTGTCTGTTTTTCTGGAATGCTGACAATTTAAAACTGCTCACTCTAATAAACAATCATTCCTGCATGTTTATTTCACAACAACAAGGACATCACTATGAAGATAGTGATATTCAAATGATAGCGATAACAAATGGTGCACCTGACAAATAATGCATAAAACTGTCTTAAGAAAGTGATATTGTGTATAGCCTATAACTAAAGCAAATTGATGTTGAGCACAAATTTGAAAAATCTGACCATATTTTCAACTTATTTTCTTTTATTTAAAAAATAAAATATATGCACATTTATGTTTTATGTTTTAGGCCATAGGGCCATTAAAAGGATTAAAGATGTTTTTTTTCACCAGTCATGGGGCAGCTGGGAGGAGTTCATGCAAAAAACAAAAAACAAAAAAAAAACAGGTTAAATTTAACAACTTTAACAAGCTTTGAATCTGCTACACTACATATATATATATACAGTATATATATATATATACAAATTTAGGATCGTATTGTTTCCTTAGATTCTTGCTTGCAGGGAGGTGTGTTTTTCAGTGACACTGAATAATGTCTATGCTGTTCACGAATATGTCCAGACTTGTTCCTCTGTTTCATCCACCTAATCTAATTTATATTGTAAAGGACAGAAATAAGAACATGGACTACTTTACATCAAAATAGGTCAAAGTGATTTTCTACAGCAGAGATAGAATCATGTGGGTCACTGCATTATTTCTGGAAATTCAGAAAGAACAAGTGTTGTAGGATTGTTGAAAATTACCAACCAATTTTATATAGGTGACCCAGTAGAGTGTCTATATTTGTCTTGTGTAAGGTTTACTGTATGTGCATGAGGGAGTGGATTTGTCTCTCCCTCTATTTCACATTTCATCCCACTATATCTGGACTTGATCATCTTTGTTCTCTCTCACTGTAAATGCCTGCCAGTATCTGTAGCTGCCCATGTCTGTCAGAGCAGAACTGCTGCATTACCACCATAACTTTTCATTAAAAAAAACAAACAAAAAACATTCACATGGCTCACATTTGGCTTTAATGGCTCAAGGTCTTGTGTTGACCAAGTAGTTTCAGGTACAGTGACTATTAATCATGCTGGATATCCAATGATTGATCTCAGAATTATCCCAAATATCTTAATTGTGCTTTTTTACTCAACCCACTTCTGGGTAGCGCTGTCATTTTGATTTTAACACATTGGGGATTTGTAGGCAGGATTTGAGATTTCCTCTTTGGTGTTTGGCTTGACTTGGACTCAAGTGGGCCAGCTCAATTTGTCTTGTCTAAGGCGATTTTGACTCTAGGGATGTTCACAGTATCACCCTCTGTGGCTAAGAATGTCTGTCTATTCCTTTTTATCACTCTCTCGCTTGTTCTCAACTGCTACTTCTTTCTTTTTGTCTGTGCACTATACCGACCACTCCTACCCCTGCTTCCCTCTCTGCGACCTCTGTCTCAGTCACCCTGTAGTGAACAGGTGTATCTGTCTCTCTCCTGATGAGTTTATTACTCTGAAGTGTCTCCATAGTCCCCGTGGACCCCCTGCCTCCTAATACGCTTATCCCTCACAGCTTATGTCAGCCAGAGTGGGTGGTCTGATAATGCTCCACTTGATCAAGCCATCCACATCAGGGTCCATCTGGTCCACAGTCATTTCGGTCAGCTTGCATGTCAGTGACTTGACACGCAGACAAACACCCATATAGAGTAACCTCCCCCTCAACCATTAAAGGTGATGGGGGTGACAATGCAGTGTGGAGTCAGTGATAAGCTTTACAGACCTTGGAAACATTTCTAGACATTTTTTTTTTTTTTGTCAGTGAACTTATATGGAGATTAATGCAGTGACTCAGCTTCGTTCCTTCAGCACATCAAGCTGCCTTGCTCTCAAGAGGAATCAGGAGGAAGTTCATTGCATATACAGCAGCTGAAAGAATGAATTCTCAAATCACTCTGAAAAGGTATTCACAGTTTCTACAATTTAAATAGGTAAAGCTTTGATACTTATCAACTAGAAGCTACAAATTACTTTTTTTGTTTTGTTTTTGTTGTTTGGTTTTATTTTATTTATTTTATTATTTTTAGCAAATCAGTGGAGCAGCTTTACCCATTTAAAATCTAACCTGGAGTTCTAAGGTGATGTGGGGCAGCAGTAAAAAGAGGAAGACTAATGTTTTATCCCATCTCAAATATAAAAGGCAGGCTTTGTTTGTCGAACTTCTGCTTAATGAGACACCTAGCAAATCCAGAGCAGCTTTTTCATTCATTTTACAGTTTTTGGTATATTTTTATTCTTATGTTTTTTAACTCTTGAGTGAAAAATGTGCCTCATAGCTGCTAAAAGTTGACAGGGAAAACCTAACACAGTGAGCGATAACAAATATGGGAAAGTCCCAAAAACAACGTAGTTCCTGGACTGGCCAGTTGGGGTCGGCTCCAAATGAGAGTCAGTCTCCATGGAGTCCAATGTTGAAAGGTTCAACTTTACTGCAGAAGAGCAGTTTTACAGCCTGGTACAATTTTTTTTTTTTATCACCTTCATGACAAGTGCACAGGTAGTGATTAAAAAAAACAACTCACCCCTCTTAGATTACATAAAGGCTTAACATTTGCATTAATAGGGGCATTGCCACACTGACTAACAGGTAGATGCTGACACAGGTAGCTGTAGGTGCTGCCTGTCCGCTAGGCTTCACCTCTGCTAATGCAAGTCATTGAATGTGACTTCTCAACTGTGGTAGTGGTATTGGTGTCTTTCCCAGCATTTTTAATGCAAATATCTGACAATATCTGCTGTGTGGGTCCCTTAATATAATAAAGGTAGGTAGTATGATAAGAGGGGCACCTCAACTCAACTTTATCTATAGTCAATTTTCTGTAATACATTAGGATATTTATATATTAGAGTTATTGTATTATTAGAGCTATTTGTAATATTTTGTAATTTGTAATATATTGTATTACTTAATATTGGCATTTAAACTTTATAATTACTTTTCTTACTGTCCTGGAGCAACTGTGACCACATAATCTCCTCTGGGATTAATAAAGGATTCTGATTCTGATTGTGAGCTAACAGCACATCCAAGGAGTCTGTGCTCCAGTTTTGGTGAGTGAAAGTGTGCTGCAACCATAAAGGCTATGGATGTTCCTTGCTCCTCGCTAACTTAATCATCCATGCTCCCATCCAAAAATGTCATAATACTAGAATGAGTGCTTCAATATGGAACCTCACAAACCAAAAGGTGGTGTTACCCATGTTTTATATACAATGGTTGAAAAATGTTGAAATGTTCCATGCACAGAGAAACTGCAGAGTTCCTCTAAATCTATCAAGGCTCATAATGTGGCTTCACTGGTAGAGTAAAACGTTCTATATCTACAGTACCAGGAATTTACAAGACTGCATCTTTTTTACATTCATGATGTCACTCTCCACTCTTTTTTATTCACAGCACAATATATAAATAACAGCAAGCTAACACTTGTACCAAGTAATCCACTGTGGCTCTATGCTATGATCCTGGACAGTAAAGGCAAAAACAGAGGTACGTTTTTTTTTTTTGCTTCATGTTGAGCAAGACATGACACCAGCCCCCACCCACCTTGTCTCCCTTCCTATCTCTCACTTCTGTATTTTTTCTCTGTCTTCTACTTGCAAACGCCTGCCCCTCCACCTTCCCACCAGGAGCTATCAAAGGGCCTGAAAGCAAAACAAAGATTGCTGCCCATCCCTGATGGAGCAGTACGGTGCTTGCGCTTAGATGTGCATCATGCTCAAGTTAAAGTGCACCACCTGATTCCCTCTGAACTGCTGCAAGTCTTTGTAGACTCTCAAGGCCTTGAAGTATGCATATGGGTTGTGTTCATCATCAGTAACTGTAAACAACAGCAGGAGACAACCTTTTGACTTTATAAAGAGCCCACAGGTGCTACTTAAATGTAATGTTTCACATACAAAATGGCATCAGCTGTGGTGCTTACATTGAGTGTATTCCCCACAAGCATCAGAGTTACTTACTGAACCAAAGCTGCTTGCATTCCACTAAGATGAATGGAGTGAGTAATAATAGCTTATTTACAATGATTCAGTTTGTGCTGTTTGCATTATCCATTATCAGTGTTTTCAACATCCACACAGTCCTCATCAACTGAAAAAAACAAAGCACTCTATACTTTACACCTTTACTTTAATATCTGGTTGTCTATGGCAACCATGCAATCCCTTTACTCCTTTTGCGGATGCAGAAGATGCACACAGCTTATACAGCGCTCTTTTCTCTCCTTCTTTCACTACATTCACGACAGACATTTTAAGTGATTCTGTTTCATTTACATCTCTGACATTAATGGCCCAAGTATTAGAAATAGAACATCCATCTACTGAGAGGAGCAGAGAGGGAAACACATTAACACCATCTAGTGGTAAGCCTAGAAGAGCCTTTCTGAGCCTTTTCTGTCCCACTGCATGAATACACGAGTACTACACTGCATCACCTACAGCCACTTTATTTGGAACACCTTTAATAACACAACCACATACAATATATTGGCCTTCAGTCAAAATATTAGGACCACTTTCACCCCACACTCTACCCAGCGTGACCTCAACAAAACATAAAGCTGACTTAAGACTTAATATCACTCATCAACCAAAACTGCCATGACAAGACGATTGTTTTATTTTGCTTTAGATTTCATGTGTTATGAACAAAATCATCAGTGAGTGTACATTATTCTGAGTTGCACATCATAATGTATATGAGCAGACATAAAATATGATCTCAAAAATGAATTAAATTGTCTATTCTGGTACACTATCATCATGCCTTGCAGATAAGTGCTGTGATTAAGAAAAAAACTAGAGCTAATTAGCCAGATAATAAAGAATTCTGAATGTCAAGTAAATTATGAATTCACTTCCAATGTGTTCAGGCATTTATCTTCAAATGTGTCCTTTTTAAATCCCCTTTACCTGTTAGAAATTGCCAGTACTCCATGTTTATATAATAGATGAACCCATTTGCCAGGGTGTTTAGAGACTGCTAATAATCCTTTCTTCTGAAAGTCATGAACCCATCTCCAGACCATCAAAGACATCAATGCACATAACCAGCTTTTCCACGCACATGCCACGGTACTCTCCCTCTGTGATTTGTAGGGATTTTCTGGTTTGTGTTGCTCATGATGATGGGGATGTTTGTTTCCATGTTTAAAATGGGAGACTAATTCCATTTCGGAAGGTCCAAGTTATAATTTGGTTGTGTATCTATGAGAGCAGGATGGAGAGCAGCAGACTGAACTTCAGCAGGTTAAATATTGAATCTGTCTGTGATTGTGTAAAACCAGTGTCTCACTCCCGTATCTGTTCAGTGGCTGCTGTGTTTAATTCCATTTTCACGGTCTGAAAAATTAACATACATTAAAAAAAAGATTTAATGTTAAATCCAAATGTTAAAAATTCAACATTGTAAGAATAATTTGACATCTGAACAACAGTAATTACTTGTTATTCAAATATTGTGTAATTACACAGTATATATGGCTTGAATTAATGGTCTATTTTCTTTTTTTAAAATAATGAATAAATAATGAATGTAATAATAAATAAAATACTATTTTTGATACATTTTTGACAAGCGAAAGTGGCTGCAAAAACTGGATTTCTGAAAAAGAAGGATTGACTGTGTTATAAAATATACAAGAAAAATGAAGAAACAACACATATAAGTGGTCGTAACTCATAACATGTATCTGGATAAACTGAAGACTTTTTCTATGCCCTTTTCTGTTCTCTCTTTCAGTCTACCATTTTTTTTTTCATCTCTAGTCCTCTAAGACCTCTGATGAGGGCCACGCTAGAAGCATGAGTAAACATAGCAATTTAAGGACACTGCATGTAATTGTAGTCTGCTGCTAGTACAAAAGGAAGAAGGAGGCATGAAATCACAGCGTGATATTTTTTGGGGTCTTATTATGGACACACGTGGAGAGAGTAGGAGATAAAAGGGAAAGAGAGAAAGCAGGAACACATGTAGACTAAACAACTGAATTTGAGAATTATTGGAGGCATGGGTTGCTTATTTGTTGAAAATACAACTGTAACTCCAAGAAATTAATTTACCCAAGTATGGCAAACCTAATGGTAGGCTTATATTCACAGGGAAATTTTTTTTATCTCTACAGTTTCAAATGCTGCATTAGTACCCAATACACTGACTTGGAATACTCCAAAGGAGTTAATTTTTCCTATATTTATATAATGAATTAGGGCAGATGCTTTGGATAAAGGGAATTCCTATTTATCTGAATGACAACTAAATATCAAATATCTTGATGCATGCTCAATAATCCAGGTAAAAGAATCCCAAAAAGTTGAATCTGTTCATCTGGACGTGGCGTTTTTTAGTGGGAGAAACGTTTCGTTTACCAACTGGTAACTTCTTCAGTCTCAGCTGACTGCAGAATTCCCCAGACAGATTTTTCACCCACTTGTCCACATCCTCCGTGTACGCCTGGCATCCTTCTCTCTGCTGGCCATTAGGGACACTCTCCGTAGTATGCCGGTGTTTTTGACGCACAACAAGTAACTCAAACTTCCTTTGCTGCCTGGTCTTAGACTTTTCATGCTGTGCTAGACGAGCTCTCTCAGTGAATTCAATCACATTTTGAAGAGTTTTCTCATCTAGAAGCATTGTAAGTCTTTGTTGGATCTGTTCTTCTTTTGCTTTGAGCACGTCGATGGTAAAATTTGTTTGTCTCACCCGTTCGTTTAGCAGCTGGCTCTGTGCCTTCTGGAGGATTTTTGTAGCTCGAAAGCCCTTAACAGAGGATCTCATCTGCAGACTTTTAGGAGTAATCCTGCTTTGTCTGCATCTGAGGCTGAATCTCAGATGGTTCCTGTAGTTTGCCATCTTACGTGCTGTTTGCTCATACTCACGTACTAGCTTTAGGCAGTCCTTGCCAAAGTGAGTTAAAATCTCTTGATGCATGCTCAATAATCCAGGTAAAAGAATCCCAAAAAGTTGAATCTGTTCATCTGGACGTGGCGTTTTTTAGTGGGAGAAACGTTTCGTCACCAACTGGTAACTTCTTCAGTCTCAGCTGACTGCAG